>CAXARA010001214.1:0-13821 GCA_963971135.1 Stenus bimaculatus
ATTATTTATACAAAATTTACATTTTTTTTATAAAGAAATAAAAAAGTTACAGCAGTTTTTGTTTGATTTTTAAGAAAAACGCATTATTTCTAAAAAAATAACGTTTTTTTGATATAATTTTAAAAGTAATCGTCCGAAAAATTTTAAAACTACATTTCTAATTAGATTTCATAAAAATAATATTATTTAAACAAAATTTACATTTTTTTATAAAGAAATAAAAAAGTTTCTGCAGTTTTTTGTGTGATTTTTAAGAAAAACGTTTTTTTTGGTATAATTTTAAAAATAATCGACCGAAAAATTTTAAAACTACATTTCTAATTAGATTTCATGAAAATAAAATTATTTAAACAAAATTTACATTTTTTTATAAAGAAATAAAAAAGTTACAGCAGTTTTTGTTTGATTTTTAAGAAAAACGCATTATTTCTAAAAAATAACGTTTTTTTGATATAATTTTAAAAGTAATCGTCCGAAAAATTTTAAAACTACATTTCTAATTAGATTTCATAAAAATAAAATTATTTAAACAAAATTTACATTTTTTTATAAAGAAATAAAAAAGTTTCTGCAGTTTTTGTGTGATTTTTAAGAAAAACGTTTTTTTGGTATAATTTTAAAAATAATCGACCGAAAAATTTTAAAACTACATTTCTAATTAGATTTCATGAAAATAAAATTATTTAAACAAAATTTACATTTTTTTATAAAGAAATAAAAAAGTTACAGCAGTTTTTGTTTGATTTTTAAGAAAAACGCATTATTTCTAAAAAATAACGGTTTTTTTGATATAATTTTAAAAGTAATCGTCCGAAAAATTTTAAAACTACATTTCTAATTAGATTTCATTAAAATAAAATTATTTAAACAAAATTTACATTTTTTTATAAAGAAATAAAAAAGTTTCTGCAGTTTTTGTTTGATTTTTAAGAAAAACGTTTTTTTGGCATAATTTTAAAAATAATCGACCGAAATATTTTAAAACTACATTTCTAATTAGATTTCATGAAAATAAAATTATTTAAACAAAATTTACATTTGTTTAATAAAGAAATAAAAAAGTTACAGCAGTTTTTGTTTGATTTTTAAGAAAAACGCATTATTTCTAAAAAATAACGTTTTTTTGATATAATTTTAAAAGTAATCGTCCGAAAAATTTTAAAACTACATTTCTAATTAGATTTCATGAAAATAAAATTATTTAAACAAAATTTACATTTTTTATAAAGAAATAAAAAAGTTTCTGCAGTTTTTGTGTGATTTTTAAGAAAAACGTTATTTTGGTATAATTTTAAAAATAATCGACCGAAAAATTTTAAAACTACATTTCTAATTAGATTTCATGAAAATAAAATTATTTAAACAAAATTTACATTTTTTTATAAAGAAATAAAAAAGTTACAGCAGTTTTTGTTTGATTTTTAAGAAAAACGCATTATTTCTAAAAAATAACTTTTTTTTGATATAATTTTAAAAGTAATCGTCAGAAAAATTTTAAAACTACATTTCTAATTAGATTTCATGAAAATAAAATTATTTAAACAAAATTTACATTTTTTTATAAAGAAATAAAAAAGTTACAGCAGTTTTAGTTTGATTTTTAAGAAAAACGTTTTTTTGGTATAATTTTAAAAATAATCGACCGAAAAATTTTAAAACTACATTTCTAATTAGATTTCATGAAAATAAAATTATTTAAACAAAATTTACATTTTTTTATAAAGAAATAAAAAAGATACAGCAGTTTTTGTTTGATTTTTAAGAAAAACGCATTATTTCTAAAAAATAACGTTTTTTTGATATAATTTTAAAAGTAATCGTCCGAAAAATTTTAAAACTACATTTCTAATTAGATTTCATGAAAATAATATTATTTAAACAAAATTTACATTTTTTTATAAAGAAATAAAAAAGTTTCTGCAGTTTTTGTGTGATTTTTAAGAAAAACGTTTTTTTGGTATAATTTTAAAAATAATCGACCGAAAAATTTTAAAACTACATTTCTAATTAGATTTCATGAAAATAAAATTATTTAAACAAAATTTACATTTTTTTATAAAGAAATAAAAAAGTTACAGCAGTTTTTGTTTGATTTTTAAGAAAAACGCATTATTTCTAAAAAATAACGTTTTTTTGATATAATTTTAAAAGTAATCGTCCGAAAAATTTTAAAACTACATATCTAATTAGATTTCATAAAAATAAAATTATTTAAACAAAATTTACATTTTTTTATAAAGAAATAAAAAAGTTTCTGCAGTTTTTGTGTGATTTTTAAGAAAAACGTTTTTTTGGTATAATTTTAAAAATAATCGACCGAAAAATTTTAAAACTACATTTCTAATTAGATTTCATGAAAATAAAATTATTTAAACAAAATTTACATTTTTTTATAAAGAAATAAAAAAGTTACAGCAGTTTTTGTTTGATTTTTAAGAAAAACGCATTATTTCTAAAAAATAACGGTTTTTTGATATAATTTTAAAAGTAATCGTCCGAAAAATTTTAAAACTACATTTCTAATTAGATTTCATGAAAATAAAATTATTTAAACAAAATTTACATTTTTTTATAAAGAAATAAAAAAGTTTCTGCAGTTTTTGTGTGATTTTTAAGAAAAACGTTTTTTTGGTATAATTTTAAAAATAATCGACCGAAAAATTTTAAAACTACATTTCTAATTAGATTTCATGAAAATAAAATTATTTAAACAAAATTTACATTTTTTTATAAAGAAATAAAAAAGTTACAGCAGTTTTTGTTTGATTTTTAAGAAAAACGCATTATTTCTAAAAAATAACGTCTTTTTGATATAATTTTAAAAGTAATCGTCCGAAAAATTTTAAAACTACATTTCTAATTAGATTTCATAAAAATAAAATTATTTAAACAAAATTTACATTTTTTTATAAAGAAATAAAAAAGTTACAGCAGTTTTTGTTTGATTTTTAAGAAAAACGCATTATTTCTAAAAAATAACGTTTTTTTGATATAATTTTAAAAGTAATCGTCCGAAAAATTTTAAAACTACATTTCTAATTAGATTTCATGAAAATAAAATTATTTAAACAAAATTTACATTTTTTTATAAAGAAATAAAAAAGTTTCTGCAGTTTTTGTGTGATTTTTAAGAAAAACGTTTTTTTGGTATAATTTTAAAAATAATCGACCGAAAAATTTTAAAACTACATTTCTAATTAGATTTCATGAAAATAAAATTATTTAAACAAAATTTACAATTTTTTATAAAGAAATAAAAAAGTTTCTGCAGTTTTTGTGTGATTTTTAAGAAAAACGTTTTTTTGGTATAATTTTAAAAATAATCGTCCGAAAAATTTTAAAACTATATTTCTAATTAGATTTCATGAAAATAAAATTATTTAAACAAAATTTACAGTTTTTTATTAAGAAATAAAAAAGTTACAGCAGTTTTTGTTTGATTTTTAAGAAAAACGTTTTTTTGGTATAATTTTAAAAATAATCTACCGAAAAATTTTAAAACTACATTTCTAATTAGATTTCATGAAAATAAAATTATTTAAACAAAATTTACATTTTTTTATAAAGAAATAAAAAAGTTACAGCAGTTTTTGTTTGATTTTTAAGAACAACGCATTATTTCTAAAAAATAACGTTTTTTTGATATAATTTTAAAAGTAATCGTCCGAAAAATTTTAAAACTACATTTCTAATTAGATTTCATGAAAATAATATTATTTAAACAAAATTTACATTTTTTTATAAAGAAATAAAAAAGTTACAGCATTTTTAGTTTGATTTTTAAGAAAAACGTTTTTTTGGTATAATTTTAAAAATAATCGACCGAAAAATTTTAAAACTACATTTCTAATTAGATTTCATGAAAATAAAATTATTTAAACAAAATTTCCTTTTTTTTATAAAGAAATAAAAAAGTTACAGCAGTTTTTGTTTGATTTTAAGAAAAACGCATTATTTCTAAAAAATAACGTTTTTTTGATATAATTTTAAAAGTAATCGTCCGAAAAATTTTAAAACTACATTTCTAATTAGATTTCATTAAAATAAAATTATTTAAACAAAATTTACATTTTTTTATAAAGAAATTAAAAAGTTTCTGCAGTTTTTGTTTGATTTTTAAGAAAAACGTTTTTTTGGTATAATTTTAAAAATAATCGACCGAAATATTTTAAAACTACATTTCTAATTAGATTTCATGAAAATAAAATTATTTAAACAAAATTTACATTTGTTTAATAAAGAAATAAAAAAGTTACAGCAGTTTTTGTTTGATTTTTAAGAAAAACGCATTATTTCTAAAAAATAACGTTTTTTTGATATAATTTTAAAAGTAATCGTCCGAAAAATTTTAAAACTACATTTCTAATTAGATTTCATGAAAATAAAATTATTTAAACAAAATTTACATTTTTTTATAAAGAAATAAAAAAGTTTCTGCAGTTTTTGTGTGATTTTTAAGAAAAACGTTTTTTTGGTATAATTTTAAAAATAATCGACCGAAAAATTTTAAAACTACATTTCTAATTAGATTTCATGAAAATAAAATTATTTAAACAAAATTTACAATTTTTTATAAAGAAATAAAAAAGTTTCTGCAGTTTTTGTGTGATTTTTAAGAAAAACGTTTTTTTGGTATAATTTTAAAAATAATCGACCGAAAAATTTTAAAACTACATTTCTAATTAGATTTCATGAAAATAAAATTATTTAAACAAAATTTACAATTTTTTATAAAGAAATAAAAAAGTTTCTGCAGTTTTTGTGTGATTTTTAAGAAAAACGTTTTTTTGGTATAATTTTAAAAATAATCGACCGAAAAATTTTAAAACTACATTTCTAATTAGATTTCATGAAAATAAAATTATTTAAACAAAATTTACATTTTTTTATAAAGAAATAAAAAAGTTACAGCAGTTTTTGTTTGATTTTTAAGAAAAACGCATTATTTCTAAAATATAACGTTTTTTTGATATAATTTTAAAAGTAATCGTCCGAAAAATTTTAAAACTACATTTCTAATTAGATTTCATAAAAATAAAATTATTTAAACAAAATTTACATTTTTTTATAAAGAAATAAAAAAGTTTCTGCAGTTTTTGTGTGATTTTTAAGAAAAACGTTTTTTTGGTATAATTTTAAAAATAATCGACCGAAAAATTTTAAAACTACATTTCTAATTAGATTTCATGAAAATAAAATTATTTAAACAAAATTTACAATTTTTTATAAAGAAATAAAAAAGTTACAGCAGTTTTTGTTTGATTTTTAAGAAAAACGCATTATTTCTATAAAATAACGTTTTTTTGATATAATTTTAAAAATAATCGTCCGAAAAATTTTAAAACTACATTTCTAATTAGATTTCATGAAAATAATATTATTTAAACAAAATTTACATTTTTTTATAAAGAAATAAAAAAGTTTCTGCAGTTTTTGTGTGATTTTTAAGAAAAACGTTTTTTTGGTATAATTTTAAAAATAATCGACCGAAAAATTTTAAAACTACATTTCTAATTAGATTTCATGAAAATAAAATTATTTAAACAAAATTTACATTTTTTTATAAAGAAATAAAAAAGTTACAGCAGTTTTTGTTTGATTTTTAAGAAAAACGCATTATTTCTAAAATATAACGTTTTTTTGATATAATTTTAAAAGTAATCGTCCGAAAAATTTTAAAACTACATTTCTAATTAGATTTCATAAAAATAAAATTATTTAAACAAAATTTACATTTTTTTATAAAGAAATAAAAAAGTTTCTGCAGTTTTTGTGTGATTTTTAAGAAAAACGTTTTTTTGGTATAATTTTAAAAATAATCGACCGAAAAATTTTAAAACTACATTTCTAATTAGATTTCATGAAAATAAAATTATTTAAACAAAATTTACAATTTTTTATAAAGAAATAAAAAAGTTTCTGCAGTTTTTGTGTGATTTTTAAGAAAAACGTTTTTTTGGTATAATTTTAAAAATAATCAAACGAAAAATTTTAAAACTACATTTCTAATTAGATTTCATGAAAATAAAATTATTTAAACAAAATTTACATTTTTTTATAAAGAAATAAAAAAGTTTCTGCAGTTTTTGTGTGATTTTTAAGAAAAACGTTTTTTTGGTATAATTTTAAAAATAATCGACCGAAAAATTTTAAAACTACATTTCTAATTAGATTTCATGAAAATAAAATTATTTAAACAAAATTTACATTTTTTTATAAAGAAATAAAAAAGTTACAGCAGTTTTTGTTTGATTTTTAAGAAAAACGCATTATTTCTAAAAAATAACGTCTTTTTGATATAATTTTAAAAGTAATCGTCCGAAAAATTTTAAAACTACATTTCTAATTAGATTTCATGAAAATAAAATTATTTAAACAAAATTTACATTTTTTTATAAAGAAATAAAAAAGTTACAGCAGTTTTTGTTTGATTTTTAAGAAAAACGCATTATTTCTAAAAAATAACGTTTTTTTGATATAATTTTAAAAGTAATCGTCCGAAAAATTTTAAAACTACATTTCTAATTAGATTCCATGAAAATAAAATTATTTAAACAAAATTTACATTTTTTTATAAAGAAATAAAAAAGTTTCTGCAGTTTTTGTGTGATTTTTAAGAAAAACGTTTTTTTGGTATAATTTTAAAAATAATCGACCGAAAAATTTTAAAACTACATTTCTAATTAGATTTCATGAAAATAAAATTATTTAAACAAAATTTACAATTTTTTATAAAGAAATAAAAAAGTTTCTGCAGTTTTTGTGTGATTTTTAAGAAAAACGTTTTTTTGGTATAATTTTAAAAATAATCGTCCGAAAAATTTTAAAACTACATTTCTAATTAGATTTCATGAAAATAAAATTATTTAAACAAAATTTACAGTTTTTTATTAAGAAATAAAAAAGTTACAGCAGTTTTTGTTTGATTTTTAAGAAAAACGTTTTTTTGGTATAATTTTAAAAATAATCGACCGAAAAATTTTAAAACTACATTTCTAATTAGATTTCATGAAAATAAAATTATTTAAACAAAATTTACATTTTTTTATAAAGAAATAAAAAAGTTACAGCAGTTTTTGTTTGATTTTTAAGAAAAACGCATTATTTCTAAAAAATAACGTTTTTTTGATATAATTTTAAAAGTAATCGTCCGAAAAATTTTAAAACTACATTTCTAATTAGATTTCATGAAAATAATATTATTTAAACAAAATTTACATTTTTTTATAAAGAAATAAAAAAGTTACAGCAGTTTTAGTTTGATTTTTAAGAAAAACGTTTTTTTGGTATAATTTTAAAAATAATCGACCGAAAAATTTTAAAACTACATTTCTAATTAGATTTCATGAAAATAAAATTATTTAAACAAAATTTACATTTTTTTATAAAGAAATAAAAAAGTTACAGCAGTTTTTGTTTGATTTTAAGAAAAACGCATTATTTCTAAAAAATAACGTTTTTTTGATATAATTTTAAAAGTAATCGTCCGAAAAATTTTAAAACTACATTTCTAATTAGATTTCATGAAAATAATATTATTTAAACAAAATTTACATTTTTTTATAAAGAAATAAAAAAGTTACAGCAGTTTTTGTTTGATTTTTAAGAAAAACGCATTATTTCTAAAAAATAACGTTTTTTTGATATAATTTTAAAAGTAATCGTCCGAAAAATTTTAAAACTACATTTCTAATCAGATTTCATGAAAATAATATTATTTAAACAAAATTTACATTTTTTTATAAAGAAATAAAAAAGTTTCTGCAGTTTTTGTGTGATTTTTAAGAAAAACGTTTTTTTGGTATAATTTTAAAAATAATCGACCGAAAAATTTTAAAACTACATTTCTAATTAGATTTCATGAAAATAAAATTATTTAAACAAAATTTACATTTTTTTATAAAGAAATAAAAAAGTTACAGCAGTTTTTGTTTGATTTTTAAGAAAAACGCATTATTTCTAAAAAATAATGTTTTTTTGATATAATTTTAAAAGTAATCGTCCGAAAAATTTTAAAACTACATTTCTAATTAGATTTCATGAAAATAAAATTATTTAAACAAAATTTACATTTTTTTATAAAGAAATAAAAAAGTTTCTGCAGTTTTTGTGTGATTTTTAAGAAAAACGTTTTTTTGGTATAATTTTAAAAATAATCGACCGAAAAATTTTAAAACTACATTTCTAATTAGATTTCATGAAAATAAAATTATTTAAACAAAATTTACATTTTTTTATAAAGAAATAAAATAGTTTCTGCAGTTTTTGTGTGATTTTTAAGAAAAACGTTTTTTTGGTATAATTTTAAAAATAATCGACCGAAAAATTTTAAAACTACATTTCTAATTAGATTTCATGAAAATAAAATTATTTAAATAAAATTTACATTTTTTTATAAAGAAATAAAAAAGTTACAGCAGTTTTTGTTTGATTTTTAAGAAAAACGCATTATTTCTAAAAAATAACGTTTTTTTGATATAATTTTAAAAGTAATCGTCCGAAAAATTTTAAAACTACATTTCTAATTAGATTTCATAAAAATAAAATTATTTAAACAAAATTTACATTTTTTTATAAAGAAATAAAAAAGTTTCTGCAGTTTTTGTGTGATTTTTAAGAAAAACGTTTTTTTGGTATAATTTTAAAAATAATCGACCGAAAAATTTTAAAACAACATTTCTAATTAGATTTCATGAAAATAAAATTATTTAAACAAAATTTACATTTTTTTATAAAGAAATAAAAAAGTTACAGCAGTTTTTGTTTGATTTTTAAGAAAAACGCATTATTTCTAAAAAATAACGGTTTTTTGATATAATTTTAAAAGTAATCGTCCGAAAAATTTTAAAACTACATTTCTAATTAGATTTCATGAAAATAAAATTATTTAAACAAAATTTACATTTTTTTAAAAAGAAATAAAAAAGTTTCTGCAGTTTTTGTGTGATTCTTAAGAAAAACGTTTTTTTGGTATAATTTTAAAAATATTCGACCGAAAAATTTTAAAACTACATTTCTAATTAGATTTCATGAAAATAAAATTATTTAAACAAAATTTACATTTTTTTATAAAGAAATAAAAAAGTTACAGCAGTTTTTGTTTGATTTTTAAGAAAAACGCATTATTTCTAAAAAATAACGTTTTTTTGATATAATTTTAAAAGTAATCGTCCGAAAAATTTTAAAACTACATTTCTAATTAGATTTCATGAAAATAAAATTATTTAAACAAAATTTACATTTTTTTATAAAGAAATAAAAAAGTTTCTGCAGTTTTTGTGTGATTTTTAAGAAAAACGTTTTTTTGGTATAATTTTAAAAATAATCGACCGAAAAATTTTAAAACTACATTTCTAATTAGATTTCATGAAAATAAAATTATTTAAACAAAATTTACATTTTTTTATAAAGAAATAAAAAAGTTACAGCAGTTTTTGTTTGATTTTTAAGAAAAACGCATTATTTCTAAAAAATAACGTTTTTTTGATATAATTTTAAAAGTAATCGTCCGAAAAATTTTAAAACTACATTTCTAAATAGATTTCATGAAAATAAAATTATTTAAACAAAATTTACATTTTTTTATAAAGAAATAAAAAAGTTTCTGCAGTTTTTGTGTGATTTTTAAGAAAAACGTTTTTTTGGTATAATTTTAAAAATAATCGACCGAAAAATTTTAAAACTACATTTCTAATTAGATTTCATGAAAATAAAATTATTTAAACAAAATTTACATTTTTTTATAAAGAAATAAAAAAGTTACAGCAGTTTTTGTTTGATTTTTAAGAAAAACGCATTATTTCTAAAAAATAAAGTTTTTTTGATATAATTTTAAAAGTAATCGTCCGAAAAATTTTAAAACTACATTTCTAATTAGATTTCATGAAAATAAAATTATTTAAACAAAATTTACATTTTTTTATAAAGAAATAAAAAAGTTTCTGCAGTTTTTGTGTGATTTTTAAGAAAAACGTTTTTTTGGTATAATTTTAAAAATAATCGACCGAAAAATTTTAAAACTACATTTCTAATTAGATTTCATGAAAATAAAATTATTTAAACAAAATTTACATTTTTTTATAAAGAAATAAAAAAGTTACAGCAGTTTTTGTTTGATTTTTAAGAAAAACGCATTATTTCTAAAAAATAACGTTTTTTTGATATAATTTTAAAAGTAATCGTCCGAAAAATTTTAAAACTACATTTCTAATTAGATTTCATGAAAATAATATTATTTAAACAAAATTTACATTTTTTTATAAAGAAATAAAAAAGTTACAGCAGTTTTAGTTTGATTTTTAAGAAAAACGTTTTTTTGGTATAATTTTAAAAATAATCGACCGAAAAATTTTAAAACTACATTTCTAATTAGATTTCATGAAAATAAAATTATTTAAACAAAATTTACATTTTTTTATAAAGAAATAAAAAAGTTACAGCAGTTTTTGTTTGATTTTTAAGAAAAACGCATTATTTCTAAAAAATAACGTTTTTTTGATATAATTTTAAAAGTAATCGTCCGAAAAATTTTAAAACTACATTTCTAATTAGATTTCATGAAAATAATATTATTTAAACAAAATTTACATTTTTTTATAAAGAAATAAAAAAGTTTCTGCAGTTTTTGTGTGATTTTTAAGAAAAACGTTTTTTTGGTATAATTTTAAAAATAATCGACCGAAAAATTTTAAAACTACATTTCTAATTAGATTTCATGAAAATAAAATTATTTAAACAAAATTTACATTTTTTTATAAAGAAATAAAAAAGTTTCTGCAGTTTTAGTTTGATTTTTAAGAAAAACGCATTATATCTAAAAAATAACGTTTTTTTGATATAATTTTAAAAGTAATCGTCCGAAAAATTTTAAAACTACATTTCTAATTAGATTTCATGAAAATAAAATTATTTAAACAAAATTTACATTTTTTTATAAAGAAATAAAAAAGTTTCTGCAGTTTTTGTGTGATGTTTAAGAAAAACGTTTTTTTGGTATAATTTTAAAAATAATCGACCGAAAAATTTTAAAACTACATTTCTAATTAGATTTCATGAAAATAAAATTATTTAAACAAAATTTACATTTTTTTATAAAGAAATAAAAAAGTTACAGCAGTTTTTGTTTGATTTTTAAGAAAAACGCATTATTTCTAAAAAATAACGTTTTTTTGATATAATTTTAAAAGTAATCGTCCGAAAAATTTTAAAACTACATTTCTAATTAGATTTCATGAAAATAAAATTATTTAAACAAAATTTACATTTTTTTATAAAGAAATAAAAAAGTTTCTGCAGTTTTTGTGTGATTTTTAAGAAAAACGTTTTTTTGGTATAATTTTAAAAATAATCGACCGAAAAATTTTAAAACTACATTTCTAATTAGATTTCATGAAAATAAAATTATTTAAACAAAATTTACATTTTTTTATAAAGAAATAAAAAAGTTACAGCAGTTTTTGTTTGATTTTTAAGAAAAACGCATTATTTCTAAAAAATAACGTTTTTTTGATATAATTTTAAAAGTAATCGTCCGAAAAATTTTAAAACTACATTTCTAATTAGATTTCATGAAAATAAAATTATTTAAACAAAATTTACATTTTTTTATAAAGAAATAAAAAAGTTTCTGCAGTTTTTGTGTGATTTTTAAGAAAAACGTTTTTTTGGTATAATTTTAAAAATAATCGACCGAAAAATTTTAAAACTACATTTCTAATTAGATTTCATGAAAATAAAATTATTTAAACAAAATTTACATTTTTTTATAAAGAAATAAAAAAGTTACAGCAGTTTTTGTTTGATTTTTAAGAAAAACGCATTGTTTCTAAAAAATAACGTTTTTTTGATATAATTTTAAAAGTAATCGTCCGAAAAATTTTAAAACTACATTTCAAATTAGATTTCATGAAAATAAAATTATTTAAACAAAATTTACATTTTTTTATAAAGAAATAAAAAAGTTTCTGCAGTTTTTGTGTGATTTTTAAGAAAAACGTTTTTTTGGTATAATTTTAAAAATAATCGACCGAAAAATTTTAAAACTACATTTCTAATTAGATTTCATGAAAATAAAATTATTTAAACAAAATTTACATTTTTTTATAAAGAAATAAAAAAGTTACAGCAGTTTTTGTTTGATTTTTAAGAAAAACGCATTATTTCTAAAAAATAACGTTTTTTTGATATAATTTTAAAAGTAATCGTCCGAAAAATTTTAAAACTACATTTAATTAGATTTCATGAAAATAAAATTATTTAAACAAAATTTACATTTTTTTATAAAGAAATAAAAAAGTTTCTGCAGTTTTTGTGTGATTTTTAAGAAAAACGTTTTTTTGGTATAATTTTAAAAATAATCGACCCGAAAAACTTTAAAACTACATTTCTAATTAGATTTCATGAAAATAAAATTATTTAAACAAAATTTACATTTTTTTATAAAGAAATAAAAAAGTTACAGCAGTTTTTGTTTGATTTTTAAGAAAAACGCATTATTTCTAAAAAATAACGTTTTTTTGATATAATTTTAAAAGTAATCGTCCGAAAAATTTTAAAACTACATTTCTAATTGGATTTCATGAAAATAAAATTATTTAAACAAAATTTACATTTTTTTATAAAGAAATAAAAAAGTTTCTGCAGTTTTAGTTTGATTTTTAAGAAAAACGCATTATTTCTAAAAAATAACGTTTTTTTGATATAATTTTAAAAGTAATCGTCCGAAAAATTTTAAAACTACATTTCTAATTAGATTTCATGAAAATAAAATTATTTAAACAAAATTTACATTTTTTTATAAGGAAATAAAAAAGTTTCTGCAGTTTTTGTGTGATTTTTAAGAAAACGTTTTTTTTGGTATAATTTTAAAAATAATCGACCGAAAAATTTTAAAACTACATTTCTAATTAGATTTCATGAAAATAAAATTATTTAAACAAAATTTACATTTTTTTATAAAGAAATAAAAAAGTTACAGCAGTTTTTGTTTGATTTTTAAGAAAAACGCATTATTTCTAAAAAATAACGTTTTTTTTGATATAATTTTGAAAGTAATCGTCCGAAAAATTTTAAAACTACATTTCTAATTAGATTTTATGAAAATAATATTTTTTAAACAAAATTTACATTTTTTTATAAAGAAATAAAAAAGTTACAGCAGTTTTAGTTTGATTTTTAAGAAAAACGTTTTTTTGGTATAATTTTAAAAATAATCGACCGAAAAATTTTAAAACTACATTTCTAATTAGATTTCATGAAAATAAAATTATTTAAACAAAATTTACATTTTTTTATAAAGAAATAAAAAAGTTACTGCAGTTTTTGTTTGATTTTTAAGAAAAACGCATTATTTCTAAAAAATAACGTTTTTTTTGATATAATTTTAAAAGTAATCGTCCGAAAAATTTTAAAACTACATTTCTAATTAGATTTCATGAAAATAATATTATTTAAACAAAATTTACATTTTTTTATAAAAAAAAAGTTACAGCAGTTTTTGTTTGATTTTTAAGAAAAACGCATTATTTCTAAAAAATAACGTTTTTTTGATATAATTTTAAAAGTAATCGTCCGAAAAATTTTAAAACTACATTTCTAATTAGATTTTATGAAAATAAAATTATTTAAACAAAATTTACATTTTTTTATAAAGAAATAAAAAAGTTTCTGCAGTTTTTGTGTGATTTTAAGAAAAACGTTTTTTTGGTATAATTTTAAAAATAATCGACCGAAAAATTTTGAAACTACATTTCTAATTAGATTTCATGAAAATAAAATTATTTAAACAAAATTTACATTTTTTTATAAAGAAATAAAAAAGTT
>CAXARA010001215.1:0-41965 GCA_963971135.1 Stenus bimaculatus
CTTTTGTAATGAATGAAGTAATAACCTCAGTAATCAACAAAACCGAATATAACATCCCTTTCGTCAAATGTTACGTAGATGACACTTTCATGTTGATACATAAAGACCACATCAAACAAGTTCTAAATGAGTTCAACGCATTCCATCCGAAAATCCAATTCACGTGCGAAGAAGAAGAACAGGGTTCAATACCCTTCTTGGACCTTAGACTGATCAACAATAACAATGTTATAATCACCGACTGGTATAGAAAACCAACTGCATCTGATATTTTCATAAATTATCACTCAGCTCACCCATTATCACAAAAAATAGGGGCGGCTTCCGGTTTATTTAACCGTATGCTAAGACTAAGCAGTAGTGACTTTAACAATAACAATAAAACAATAATAATGAAATTATTAACCAAGAACAATTACCCAAAAAAATTAATAGAATCTATATATAATTCAGTTAAAACGAAATTAATGGGAAAACAAGCTACAAGTACTTTAGACAGTTTAAAAGATGTTGCTGACAATTGCGACGAACAAAAAGTGAAATACTTCAGATTTCTACAAGTAAATAATGTGTCATATGAAATAATGAAACTTCTCAAACCGTACAATATAAAAATGGGCTTGTACAACATAAAAACGACCAGCACATTGCACACTAAGTTAAAGGACAAAGTACCAACAGAACTAGAATCTAATGTAATATACCAGATCCCATGTAAACAATGTAATAGCGTTTATATTGGACAAACTGGACAACACATCAAATCAAGGGTCAAACAACACACATATGATTGCCAGGAAAAGCATAAGGACAAGACCAACAAAACTGGCCTAGCACTCCACCACTTCATCAATAAACACGATTTCGATTTTGATAAAGTAAAAGTAATAGGGAGAGAAGAAGTGTATAAAAAACGCCTAACGTTGGAAGCGATTAACATCAAAAAAACACAAGAACAACGCCAATTTGAAGAGCGATATGGAACATATAAGCCTCATCTACCAAAACTTAATCAGCCTACTTTAAAGCCAGCTTGTACAAATTTGGTGTTCTAAAATTAATATAGGCAACCAAGTTATCAAATGATATCATAAACAATTGTGTGAGTCGTTTCTGTGAATGTGCTTAGTTTTTGTAATTTTGTATATTTTATATTTTATGTTTTTATAGAAACTTTTAATTTTGAATAATGTAGAATTTCACGAGTAATAACAATTGTATTAAGCGTACTCTACATTTAAACGGTCTGTAACCAACTAAATTAAATGACATTACAACATAGTAAACAACTGCTGCAAGTTAAAAAATTTTAGAAGTAATTTTTATAGTAAATAGTTAATGTTTAATATAAAAAAAATAAGAATAAATTACTACAGCTACTCATGGTACGATTTAATCATAATGTACTCTATTCTCGTAACACATAATTATAATAACGAAACTCGCTCCGATTTTATCAAAGGTAAATATGTAACTGATAACCTATGTTATATTAAAAAATAAATTGTTCACAGCTTGATAAAGGTTCTAAGCAGAACCGAAACTAGTCGCTGATTTAAGGAAATTAACGAGTTTTATTTGGTCCTCTCACCACTACCCCTAACGTACGTTAATAAATAACAGGACATTAACAAACATGGATATTAATAATGGTTTTTACACAACGATCGAGAACGAACATGGCAGAGCTACAGTAGTTAAAATGAAAGAATGGCAAAACACCAACAAGAAATTAGCTAACCTAAGGAATCGAAGAATTTTTTTACTACAATGCAGACGGAATAAGATCTTCCCTAAACACATAATCAATAACATAGGTAATATATATACGTTACAATTAAATGAACACCCGTACACCAGTGAAATCAATAACATCTTGCGAAGATTTAGAACATCGATAATTAACATAGAAATCAAAATCACCATTTGGAATATCAGAACATACGAAACAAAAATCAACAAACTAGAGAATGGAATAAGAAGTATCATAAGTCACCAACAATTTAGTACGTTTAATAGTAGATTAAAACACAGTTACAATAAAATTTTTGATGAAGTGAAAAACAACAATATAACTAAATATACCACCCTAGTTAAAAACCAGACAAAGACCACAAGAGCAGGTTACAACAATAACACAAACACAAACATTTACAACTTCACCGATACAATAATACCTGATGAGGTATCCAACATTTTAAATCTAGGACCTAACTTTAGTTTGAAGAACAACCAAGTAAAAGACTTACCCGTGATAATTCCCAAAATCATAGTAGACCTAGAGTATTGTATCAACGAAGCCATACAGGAAAATGATGAAAGAAACACAGTTAGAGCAAAAGCAACAAATATTATCACCAACGAGGTGAATAAAATATGTAATAACAGAAAAAATAACAACAGCATGTATGTAGATAAGCTAATCCAACATGACATGGCCTACACCAAAACATTTCTCAAATCAAACAACAACATCATAGTATCGAGATCAGATAAAGGAAATAACATTACGATTCTCAACAAAATAGAATATGTAACCTACATGAAACAACTAATTAGTGATCCAGAAATGTACAGCTTATTGAAGTCCGACCCAACCAACAAATACCAGAACAAGATTAATAATTTTTTGAAAAAACTCCTGGAATTGGAACACATTACTGAACTACAAAAGAAAAGACTTACCAGACACAATGCAGTGAGTCCAAAATTATACGGTCTGAGAAAAACTCACAAACAGAATATAGCTTACAGACCGGTAGTAAGTTGCATTAACTCGCCAAGCTACAATGTATCAAAAATGTTACATGAAATACTAAACCCAGTCACTAGCACCTTCGAATATAACATAAAAAATTCATTCGAATTTAAAGAGTTCATCTATAATCATCAAATCCCAGACAATTACAAGATGATATCGCTCGATGTAGTATCATTATTCTCCAACATTCCTAAACAATTAATAATGGACATCATTTCTAAACACTGGAGGACAATTAAGGCATACACATCAATGGATAAAACTACATTTCTCGAGTTAATAGAGATATACTTCGATACTAGTTACTTCCAATTTGATAATACCTTCTATAAACAATTAGATGGGAGCCCAATGGGTAACCCTGCTAGTCCGGTTCTAGCATCTTTTGTAATGAATGAAGTAATAACCTCAGTAATCAACAAAACCGAATATAACATCCCTTTCGTCAAATGTTACGTAGATGACACTTTCATGTTGATACATAAAGACCACATCAAACAAGTTCTAAATGAGTTCAACGCATTCCATCCGAAAATCCAATTCACGTGCGAAGAAGAAGAACAGGGTTCAATACCCTTCTTGGACCTTAGACTGATCAACAATAACAATGTTATAATCACCGACTGGTATAGAAAACCAACTGCATCTGATATTTTCATAAATTATCACTCAGCTCACCCATTATCACAAAAAATAGGGGCGGCTTCCGGTTTATTTAACCGTATGCTAAGACTAAGCAGTAGTGACTTTAACAATAACAATAAAACAATAATAATGAAATTATTAACCAAGAACAATTACCCAAAAAAATTAATAGAATCTATATATAATTCAGTTAAAACGAAATTAATGGGAAAACAAGCTACAAGTACTTTAGACAGTTTAAAAGATGTTGCTGACAATTGCGACGAACAAAAAGTGAAATACTTCAGATTTCTACAAGTAAATAATGTGTCATATGAAATAATGAAACTTCTCAAACCGTACAATATAAAAATGGGCTTGTACAACATAAAAACGACCAGCACATTGCACACTAAGTTAAAGGACAAAGTACCAACAGAACTAGAATCTAATGTAATATACCAGATCCCATGTAAACAATGTAATAGCGTTTATATTGGACAAACTGGACAACACATCAAATCAAGGGTCAAACAACACACATATGATTGCCAGGAAAAGCATAAGGACAAGACCAACAAAACTGGCCTAGCACTCCACCACTTCATCAATAAACACGATTTCGATTTTGATAAAGTAAAAGTAATAGGGAGAGAAGAAGTGTATAAAAAACGCCTAACGTTGGAAGCGATTAACATCAAAAAACACAAGAACAACGCCAATTTGAAGAGCGATATGGAACATATAAGCCTCATCTACCAAAACTTAATCAGCCTACTTTAAAGCCAGCTTGTACAAATTTGGTGTTCTAAAATTAATATAGGCAACCAAGTTATCAAATGATATCATAAACAATTGTGTGAGTCGTTTCTGTGAATGTGCTTAGTTTTTGTAATTTTGTATATTTTATATTTTATGTTTTTATAGAAACTTTTAATTTTGAATAATGTAGAATTTCACGAGTAATAACAATTGTATTAAGCGTACTCTACATTTAAACGGTCTGTAACCAACTAAATTAAATGACATTACAACATAGTAAACAACTGCTGCAAGTTAAAAAATTTTAGAAGTAATTTTTATAGTAAATAGTTAATGTTTAATATAAAAAAAATAAGAATAAATTACTACAGCTACTCATGGTACGATTTAATCATAATGTACTCTATTCTCGTAACACATAATTATAATAACGAAACTCGCTCCGATTTTATCAAAGGTAAATATGTAACTGATAACCTATGTTATATTAAAAAATAAATTGTTCACAGCTTGATAAAGGTTCTAAGCAGAACCGAAACTAGTCGCTGATTTAAGGAAATTAACGAGTTTTATTTGGTCCTCTCACCACTACCCCTAACGTACGTTAATTTCTAATTAGATTTCATGAAAATAAAATTATTTAAACAAAATTTACATTTTTTTATAAAGAAATAAAAAAGTTACAGCAGTTTTTGTTTGATTTTTAAGAAAAACGTTTTTTTGGTATAATTTTAAAAATAATCGACCGAAAAATTTTAAAACTACATTTCTAATTAGATTTCATGAAAATAAAATTATTTAAACAAAATTTACATTTTTTTATAAAGAAATAAAAAAGTTACAGCAGTTTTTGTTTGATTTTTAAGAAAAACGCGTTATTTCTAAAAAATAACGTTTTTTTGGTATAATTTTAAAAATAATCGTCCGAAAAATTTTAAAACTACATTTCTAATTAGATTTCATGAAAATAAAATTATTTAAACAAAATTTTCATTTTTTTATAAAGAAATAAAAAAGTTTCTGCAGTTTTTGTGTGATTTTTAAGAAAAATTTTTTTTGGTATAATTTTAAAAATAATCGACAGAAAAATTTTAAAACTAAATTTCTAATTAGATTGCATGAAAATAAAATTATTTAAACAAAATTTACATTTTTTTATAAAGAAATAAAAAAGTTACAGCAGTTTTTGTTTGATTTTTAAGAAAAACGCATTATTTCTAAAAAATAACGTTTTTTTGGTATAATTTTAAAAATAATCGACAGAAAAATTTTAAAACTACATTTCTAATAAGATTTCATGAAAATAAAATTATTTAAACAAAATTTACATTTTTTTATAAAGAAATAAAAAAGTTTCTGCAGTTTTTGTGTGATTTTTAAGAAAAACGTTTTTTTGGTATAATTTTAAAAATAATCGACCGAAAAGTTTTAAAACTACATTTCTAATTAGATTTCATGAAAATAAAATTATTTAAACAAAATTTGCATTTTTTTATAAAGAAATAAAAAAGTTACAGCAGTTTTTGTTTGATTTTTAAGAAAAACGCATTATTTCTAAAAAATAAGGTTTTTTTGATATAATTTTAAAAATAATCGTCCGAAAAATTTTAAAACTACATTTCTAATTAGATTTCATGAAAATAAAATTATTTAAACAAAATTTACATTTTTTTATAAAGAAATAAAAAAGTTACAGCAGTTTTTGTTTGATTTTTAAGAAAAACGCATTATTTCTAAAAAATAAAGTTTTTTTGGTATAATTTTAAAAATAATCGTCCGAAATATTTTAAAACTACATTTCTAATTAGATTTCATGAAAATAAAATTATTTAAACAAAATTTACATTTTTTTATAAAGAAATAAAAAAGTTTCTGCAGTTTTTGTGTGATTTTTAAGAAAAAGGTTTTTTTGGTATAATTTTAAAAATAATCGTCCGTAAAATTTTAAAACTACATTTCTAATTAGATTTCATGAAAATAAAATTATTTAAACAAAATTTACATTTTTTTATAAAGAAATAAAAAAGTTACAGCAGTTTTTGTTTGATTTTTAAGAAAAAAGGCATTATTTCTAAAAAATAAAGTTTTTTTGGTATAATTTTAAAAATAATCAACAGAAAAATTTTAAACTACATTTCTAATTAGATTTCATGAAAATAAAATTATTTAAACAAAATTTACATTTTTTTATTAAGAAATAAAAAAGTTACAGCAGTTTTTGTTTGATTTTTAAGAAAAACGCATTATTTCTAAAAAATAACGTTTGTTTGGTATAATTTTAAAAATAATCGTCCGAAAAATTTTAAAACTACATTTTTAATTAGATTTCGTGAAAATAAAATTATTTAAACAAAATTTACATTTTTTTATAAAGAAATAAAAAAGTTTCTGCAGTTTTTGTGTGATTTTTAAGAAAAACTTTTTTTTGGTATAATTTTAAAAATAATCGACCGAAAAATTTTAAAACTACATTTCTAATTAGATTTCATGAAAATAAAATTATTTAAACAAAATTTACATTTTTTTATAAAGAAATAAAAAAGTTACAGCAGTTTTTGTTTGATTTTTAAGAAAAACGCATTATTTCTAAAAAATAACGTTTTTTTGATATAATTTTAAAAGTAATCGTCCGAAAAATTTTAAAACTACATTTCTAATTAGATTTCATGAAAATAAAATTATTTAAACAAAATTTACATTTTTTTATAAAGAAATAAAAAAGTTTCTGCAGTTTTTGTGTGATTTTTAAGAAAAACGTTTTTTTGGTATAATTTTAAAAATAATCGACCGAAAAATTTTAAAACTACATTTCTAATTAGATTTCATGAAAATAAAATTATTTAAACAAAATTTACATTTTTTTATAAAGAAATAAAAAAGTTACAGCAGTTTTTGTTTGATTTTTAAGAAAAACGCATTATTTCTAAAAAATAACGTTTTTTTGGTATAATTTTAAAAATAATCGACAGAAAAATTTTAAAACTACATTTCTAATTAGATTTCATGAAAATAAAATTATTTAAACAAAATTTACATTTTTTTATAAAGAAATAAAAAAGTTTCTGCAGTTTTTGTGTGATATGTAAGAAAAACGTTTTTTTGGTATAATTTTAAAAATAATCGTCCGAAAAATTTTAAAACTACATTTCTAATTAGATTGCATGAAAATAAAATTATTTAAACAAAATTTACATTTTTTTATAAAGAAATAAAAAAGTTTCTGCAGTTTTTGTGTGATTTTTAAGAAAAACGTTTTTTTGGTGTAATTTTAAAAATAATCGTCCGAAAAATTTTAAAACTACATTTCTAATTAGATTTCATGAAAATAAAATTATTTAAACAAAATTTACATTTTTTTATAAAGAAATAAAAAAGTTACAGCAGTTTTTGTTTGATTTTTAAGAAAAACGCATTATTTCTAAAAAATAACGTTTTTTTGATATAATTTTAAAAATAATCGTCCGAAAAATTTTAAAACTACATTTCTAATTAGATTTCATGAAAATAAAATTATTTAAACAAAATTTACATTTTTTTATAAAGAAATAAAAATGTTTCTGCAGTTTTTGTGTGATTTTTAAGAAAAACGTTTTTTTGGTATAATTTTAAAAATAATCGTCCGAAAAATTTTAAAACTACATTTCTAATTAGATTTCATGAAAATAAAATTATTTAAACAAAATTTACATTTTTTTATAAAGAAATAAAAAAGTTTTTGCAGTTTTTTTGTGATTTTTAAGAAAAACGTTTTTTTGGTATAATTTTAAAAATAATCGTCCGAAATATTTTAAAACTACATTTCTAATTAGATTTCATGAAAATAAAATTATTTAAACAAAATTTACATTTTTTTATAAAGAAATAAAAAAGTCTCTGCAGTTTTTGTGTGATTTTTAAGAAAAACGTTTTTTTGGTATAATTTTAAAAATAATCGACCGTAAAATTTTAAAACTACATTTCTAATTAGATTTCATGAAAATAAAATTATTTAAACAAAATTTACATTTTTTTATAAAGAAATAAAAAAGTTACAGCAGTTTTTGTTTGATTTTTAAGAAAAACGCATTATTTCTAAAAAATAAAGATTTTTTGATATAATTTTAAAAGTAATCGTCCGAAAAATTTTAAAACTACATTTCTAATTAGATTTCATGAAAATAAAATTATTTAAACAAAATTTACATTTTTTTATAAAGAAATAAAAAAGTTTCTGCAGTTTTTGTGTGATTTTTAAGAAAAACGTTTTTTTGGTATAATTTTAAAAATAATCGACCGAAAAATTTTAAAACTACATTTCTAATTAGATTTCATGAAACTAAAAATATTTAAACAAAATTTACATTTTTTTATAAAGAAATAAAAAAGTTTCTGCAGTTTTTGTGTGATTTTTAAGAAAAACGTTTTTTTGGTGTAATTTTAAAAATAATCGTCCGAAAAATTTTAAAACTACATTTCTAATTAGATTTCATGAAAATAAAATTATTTAAACAAAATTTACATTTTTTTATAAAGAAATAAAAAAGTTACAGCAGTTTTTGTTTGATTTTTAAGAAAAACGCATTATTTCTAAAAAATAACGTTTTTTTGATATAATTTTAAAAATAATCGTCCGAAAAATTTTAAAACTACATTTCTAATTGGATTTCATGAAAATAAAATTATTTAAACAAAATTTACATTTTTTTATAAAGAAATAAAAATGTTTCTGCAGTTTTTGTGTGATTTTTAAGAAAAACGTTTTTTTGGTATAATTTTAAAAATAATCGTCCGAAAAATTTTAAAACTACATTTCTAATTAGATTTCATGAAAATAAAATTATTTAAACAAAATTTACATTTTTTTATAAAGAAATAAAAAAGTTTTTGCAGTTTTTTTGTGATTTTTAAGAAAAACGTTTTTTTGGTATAATTTTAAAAATAATCGTCCGAAATATTTTAAAACTACATTTCTAATTAGATTTCATGAAAATAAAATTATTTAAACAAAATTTACATTTTTTTATAAAGAAATAAAAAAGTCTCTGCAGTTTTTGTGTGATTTTTAAGAAAAACGTTTTTTTGGTATAATTTTAAAAATAATCGACCGTAAAATTTTAAAACTACATTTCTAATTAGATTTCATGAAAATAAAATTATTTAAACAAAATTTACATTTTTTTATAAAGAAATAAAAAAGTTACAGCAGTTTTTGTTTGATTTTTAAGAAAAACGCATTATTTCTAAAAAATAACGTTTTTTTGGTATAATTTTAAAAATAATCGACAGAAAAATTTTAAAACTACATTTCTAATTAGATTTCATGAAAATAAAATTATTTAAGCAAAATTTACATTTTTTTATAAAGAAATAAAAAAGTTTCTGCAGTTTTTGTGTGATATGTAAGAAAAACGTTTTTTTGGTATAATTTTAAAAATAATCGTCCGAAAAATTTTAAAACTACATTTCTAATTAGATTGCATGAAAATAAAATTATTTAAACAAAATTTACATTTTTTTATAAAGAAATAAAAAAGTTTCTGCAGTTTTTGTGTGATTTTTAAGAAAAACGTTTTTTTGGTATAATTTTAAAAATAATCGTCCGAAAAATTTTAAAACTATATTTCTAATTAGATTTCATGAAAATAAAATTATTTAAACAAAATTTACATTTTTTTTAAAAGAAATAAAAAAGTTTCTGCAGTTTTTGTGTGATTTTTAAGAAAAAGGTTTTTTTGGTATAATTTTAAAAATAATCGTCCGAAAAATTTTAAAACTACATTTCTAATTAGATTTCATGAAAATAAAATTATTTAAACAAAATTTACATTTTTTTATTAAGAAATAAAAAAGTTACAGCAGTTTTTGTTTGATTTTTAAGAAAAACGCATTATTTCTAAAAAATAACGTTTTTTTGGTATAATTTTAAAAATAATCGTCCGAAAAATTTTAAAACTATATTTCTAATTAGATTTCATGAAAATAAAATTATTTAAACAAAATTTACATTTTTTTATAAAGAAATAAAAAAGTTTCTGCAGTTTTTGTGTGATATGTAAGAAAAACGTTTTTTTGGTATAATTTTAAAAATAATCGTCCGAAATATTTTAAAACTACATTTCTAATTAGATTTCATGAAAATAAAATTATTTAAACAAAATTTACATTTTTTTATAAAGAAATAAAAAAGTTTCTGCAGTTTTTGTGTGATTTTTAAGAAAAACGTTTTTTTGGTATAATTTTAAAAATAATCGTCCGTAAAATTTTAAAACTACATTTCTAATTAGATTTCATGAAAATAAAATTATTTAAACAAAATTTACATTTTTTTATAAAGAAATAAAAAAGTTACAGCAGTTTTTGTTTGATTTTTAAGAAAAAAGGCATTATTTCTAAAAAATAAAGTTTTTTTGGTATAATTTTAAAAATAATCAACAGAAAAATTTTAAACTACATTTCTAATTAGATTTCATGAAAATAAAATTATTTAAACAAAATTTACATTTTTTTATTAAGAAATAAAAAAGTTACAGCAGTTTTTGTTTGATTTTTAAGAAAAACGCATTATTTCTAAAAAATAACGTTTGTTTGGTATAATTTTAAAAATAATCGTCCGAAAAATTTTAAAACTACATTTTTAATTAGATTTCGTGAAAATAAAATTATTTAAACAAAATTTACATTTTTTTATAAAGAAATAAAAAAGTTTCTGCAGTTTTTGTGTGATTTTTAAGAAAAACTTTTTTTTGGTATAATTTTAAAAATAATCGACCGAAAAATTTTAAAACTACATTTCTAATTAGATTTCATGAAAATAAAATTATTTAAACAAAATTTACATTTTTTTATAAAGAAATAAACAAGTTACAGCAGTTTTTGTTTGATTTTTAAGAAAAACGCATTATTTCTAAAAAATAACGTTTTTTTGATATAATTTTAAAAGTAATCGTCCGAAAAATTTTAAAACTACATTTCTAATTAGATTTCATGAAAATAAAATTATTTAAACAAAATTTACATTTTTTTATAAAGAAATAAAAAAGTTTCTGCAGTTTTTGTGTGATTTTTAAGAAAAACGTTTTTTTGGTATAATTTTAAAAATAATCGACCGAAAAATTTTAAAACTACATTTCTAATTAGATTTCATGAAAATAAAATTATTTAAACAAAATTTACATTTTTTTATAAAGAAATAAAAAAGTTACAGCAGTTTTTGTTTGATTTTTAAGAAAAACGCATTATTTCTAAAAAATAACGTTTTTTTGGTATAATTTTAAAAATAATCGACAGAAAAATTTTAAAACTACATTTCTAATTAGATTTCATGAAAATAAAATTATTTAAACAAAATTTACATTTTTTTATAAAGAAATAAAAAAGTTTCTGCAGTTTTTGTGTGATATGTAAGAAAAACGTTTTTTTGGTATAATTTTAAAAATAATCGTCCGAAAAATTTTAAAACTACATTTCTAATTAGATTGCATGAAAATAAAATTATTTAAACAAAATTTACATTTTTTTATAAAGAAATAAAAAAGTTTCTGCAGTTTTTGTGTGATTTTTAAGAAAAACGTTTTTTTGGTATAATTTTAAAAATAATCGACCGTAAAATTTTAAAACTACATTTCTAATTAGATTTCATGAAAATAAAATTATTTAAACAAAATTTACATTTTTTTATAAAGAAATAAAAAAGTTACAGCAGTTTTTGTATGATTTTTAAGAAAAACGCATTATTTCTAAAAAATAACGTTTTTTGGTATAATTTTAAAAATAATCGACAGAAAAATTTTAAAACTACATTTCTAATTAGATTTCATGAAAATAAAATTATTTAAACAAAATTTACATTTTTTTATAAAGAAATAAAAAAGTTTCTGCAGTTTTTGTGTGATATGTAAGAAAAACGTTTTTTTGGTATAATTTTAAAAATAATCGTCCGAAAAATTTTAAAACTACATTTCTAATTAGATTGCATGAAAATAAAATTATTTAAACAAAATTTACATTTTTTTATAAAGAAATAAAAAAGTTACAGCAGTTTTTGTTTGATTTTTAAGAAAAACGCATTATTTCTAAAAAATAACGTTTTTTTGATATAATTTTAAAAATAATCGTCCGAAAAATTTTAAAACTACATTTCTAATTAGATTTCATGAAAATAAAATTATTTAAACAAAATTTACATTTTTTTATAAAGAAATAAAAATGTTTCTGCAGTTTTTGTGTGATTTTTAAGAAAAACGTTTTTTTGGTATAATTTTAAAAATAATCGTCCGAAAAATTTTAAAACTACATTTCTAATTAGATTTCATGAAAATAAAATTATTTAAACAAAATTTACATTTTTTTATAAAGAAATAAAAAAGTTTTTGCAGTTTTTTTGTGATTTTTAAGAAAAACGTTTTTTTGGTTTAATTTTAAAAATAATCGTCCGAAATATTTTAAAACTACATTTCTAATTAGATTTCATGAAAATAAAATTATTTAAACAAAATTTACATTTTTTTATAAAGAAATAAAAAAGTCTCTGCAGTTTTTGTGTGATTTTTAAGAAAAACGTTTTTTTGGTATAATTTTAAAAATAATCGACCGTAAAATTTTAAAACTACATTTCTAATTAGATTTCATGAAAATAAAATTATTTAAACAAAATTTACATTTTTTTATAAAGAAATAAAAAAGTTACAGCAGTTTTTGTTTGATTTTTAAGAAAAATGCATTATTTCTAAAAAATAAAGATTTTTAGATATAATTTTAAAAGTAATCGTCCGAAAAATTTTAAAACTACATTTCTAATTAGATTTCATGAAAATAAAATTATTTAAACAAAATTTACATTTTTTTATAAAGAAATAAAAAAGTTTCTGCAGTTTTTGTGTGATTTTTAAGAAAAACGTTTTTTTGGTATAATTTTAAAAATAATCGACCGAAAAATTTTAAAACTACATTTCTAATTAGATTTCATGAAACTAAAATTATTTAAACAAAATTTACATTTTTTTATAAAGAAATAAAAAAGTTACAGCAGTTTTTGTTTGATTTTTAAGAAAAACGCATTATTTCTAAAAAATAACGTTTTTTTGGTATAATTTTAAAAATAATCGACAGAAAAATTTTAAAACTACATTTCTAATTAGATTTCATGAAAATAAAATTATTTAAGCAAAATTTACATTTTTTTATAAAGAAATAAAAAAGTTTCTGCAGTTTTTGTGTGATATGTAAGAAAAATGTTTTTTTGGTATAATTTTAAAAATAATCGTCCGAAAAATTTTAAAACTACATTTCTAATTAGATTGCATGAAAATAAAATTATTTAAACAAAATTTACATTTTTTTATAAAGAAATAAAAAAGTTTCTGCAGTTTTTGTGTGATTTTTAAGAAAAACGTTTTTTTGGTATAATTTTAAAAATAATCGTCCGAAAAATTTTAAAACTATATTTCTAATTAGATTTCATGAAAATGAAATTATTTAAACAAAATTTACATTTTTTTTAAAAGAAATAAAAAAGTTTCTGCAGTTTTTGTGTGATTTTTAAGAAAAAGGTTTTTTTGGTATAATTTTAAAAATAATCGTCCGAAAAATTTTAAAACTACATTTCTAATTAGATTTCATGAAAATAAAATTATTTAAACAAAATTTACATTTTTTTATTAAGAAATAAAAAAGTTACAGCAGTTTTTGTTTGATTTTTAAGAAAAACGCATTATTTCTAAAAAATAACGTTTTTTTGGTATAATTTTAAAAATAATCGTCCGAAAAATTTTAAAACTACATTTCTAAGTAGATTTTATGAAAATAAAATTATTTAAACAAAATTTACATTTTTTTATAAAGAAATAAAAAAGTTTCTGCAGTTTTTGTGTGATTTTTAAGAAAAACGTTTTTTTGGTATAATTTTAAAAATAATCGACCGCAAAATTTTAAAACTACATTTCTAATTAGATTTCATGAAAATAAAATTATTTAAACAAAATTTACATTTTTTTATAAAGAAATAAAAAAGTTACAGCAGTTTTTGTTTGATTTTTAAGAAAAACGCATTATTTCTAAAAAATAACGTTTTTTTGATATAATTTTAAAAGTAATCGTCCGAAAAATTTTAAAACTACATTTCTAATTAGATTTCATGAAAATAAAATTATTTAAACAAAATTTACATTTTTTTATAAAGAAATAAAAAAGTTTCTGCAGTTTTTGTGTGATTTTTAAGAAAAACGTTTTTTTGGTATAATTTTAAAAATAATCGACCGAAAAATTTTAAAACTACATTTCTAATTAGATTTCATGAAAATAAAATTATTTAAACAAAATTTACATTTTTTTATAAAGAAATAAAAAAGTTTTTGCAGTTTTTTTGTGATTTTTAAGAAAAACGTTTTTTTGGTATAATTTTAAAAATAATCGTCCGAAATATTTTAAAACTACATTTCTAATTAGATTTCATGAAACTAAAAATATTTAAACAAAATTTACATTTTTTTATAAAGAAATAAAAAAGTTTCTGCAGTTTTTGTGTGATTTTTAAGAAAAACGTTTTTTTGGTGTAATTTTAAAAATAATCGTCCGAAAAATTTTAAAACTACATTTCTAATTAGATTTCATGAAAATAAAATTATTTAAACAAAATTTACATTTTTTTATAAAGAAATAAAAAAGTTACAGCAGTTTTTGTTTGATTTTTAAGAAAAACGCATTATTTCTAAAAAATAACGTTTTTTTGATATAATTTTAAAAATAATCGTCCGAAAAATTTTAAAACTACATTTCTAATTAGATTTCATGAAAATAAAATTATTTAAACAAAATTTACATTTTTTTATAAAGAAATAAAAATGTTTCTGCAGTTTTTGTGTGATTTTTAAGAAAAACGTTTTTTTGGTATAATTTTAAAAATAATCGTCCGAAAAATTTTAAAACTACATTTCTAATTAGATTTCATGAAAATAAAATTATTTAAACAAAATTTACATTTTTTTATAAAGAAATAAAAAAGTTTTTGCAGTTTTTTTGTGATTTTTAAGAAAAACGTTTTTTTGGTATAATTTTAAAAATAATCGTCCGAAATATTTTAAAACTACATTTCTAATTAGATTTCATGAAAATAAAATTATTTAAACAAAATTTACATTTTTTTATAAAGAAATAAAAAAGTCTCTGCAGTTTTTGTGTGATTTTTAAGAAAAACGTTTTTTTGGTATAATTTTAAAAATAATCGACCGTAAAATTTTAAAACTACATTTCTAATTAGATTTCATGAAAATAAAATTATTTAAACAAAATTTACATTTTTTTATAAAGAAATAAAAAAGTTACAGCAGTTTTTGTTTGATTTTTAAGAAAAACGCATTATTTCTAAAAAATAACGTTTTTTTGATATAATTTTAAAAGTAATCGTCCGAAAAATTTTAAAACTACATTTCTAATTAGATTTCATGAAAATAAAATTATTTAAACAAAATTTACATTTTTTTATAAAGAAATAAAAAAGTTTCTGCAGTTTTTGTGTGATTTTTAAGAAAAACGTTTTTTTGGTATAATTTTAAAAATAATCGACCGAAAAATTTTAAAACTACATTTCTAATTAGATTTCATGAAAATAAAATTATTTAAACAAAATTTACATTTTTTTATAAAGAAATAAAAAAGTTTTTGCAGTTTTTTTGTGATTTTTAAGAAAAACGTTTTTTTGGTATAATTTTAAAAATAATCGTCCGAAATATTTTAAAACTACATTTCTAATTAGATTTCATGAAACTAAAAATATTTAAACAAAATTTACATTTTTTTATAAAGAAATAAAAAAGTTTCTGCAGTTTTTGTGTGATTTTTAAGAAAAACGTTTTGGTGTAATTTTAAAAATAATCGTCCGAAAAATTTTAAAACTACATTTCTAATTAGATTTCATGAAAATAAAATTATTTAAACAAAATTTACATTTTTTTATAAAGAAATAAAAAAGTTACAGCAGTTTTTGTTAGATTTTAAGAAAAACGCATTATTTCTAAAAAATAACGTTTTTTTGATATAATTTTAAAAATAATCGTCCGAAAAATTTTAAAACTACATTTCTAATTAGATTTCATGAAAATAAAATTATTTAAACAAAATTTACATTTTTTTATAAAGAAATAAAAATGTTTCTGCAGTTTTTGTGTGATTTTTAAGAAAAACGTTTTTTTGGTATAATTTTAAAAATAATCGTCCGAAAAATTTTAAAACTACATTTCTAATTAGATTTCATGAAAATAAAATTATTTAAACAAAATTACATTTTTTATAAAGAAATAAAAAAGTTACAGCAGTTTTTGTTTGATTTTTAAGAAAAAACGCATTATTTCTAAAAAATAACGTTTTTTTGATATAATTTTAAAAATAATCGTCCGAAAATTTTAAAACTACATTTCTAATTAGATTTCATGAAAATAAAATTATTTAAACAAAATTTACATTTTTTTATAAAGAAATAAAAATGTTTCTGCAGTTTTTGTGTGATTTTTAAGAAAAACGTTTTTTTGGTATAATTTTAAAAATAATCGTCCGAAAAATTTTAAAACTACATTTCTAATTAGATTTCATGAAAATAAAATTATTTAAACAAAATTTACATTTTTTTATAAAGAAATAAAAAAGTTTTTGCAGTTTTTTTGTGATTTTTAAGAAAAACGTTTTTTTGGTTTAATTTTAAAAATAATCGTCCGAAATATTTTAAAACTACATTTCTAATTAGATTTCATGAAAATAAAATTATTTAAACAAAATTTACATTTTTTTATAAAGAAATAAAAAAGTCTCTGCAGTTTTTGTGTGATTTTTAGAAAAACGTTTTTTTGGTATAATTTTAAAAATAATCGACCGTAAAATTTTAAAACTACATTTCTAATTAGATTTCATGAAAATAAAATTATTTAAACAAAATTTACATTTTTTTATAAAGAAATAAAAAAGTTACAGCAGTTTTTGTTTGATTTTTAAGAAAAATGCATTATTTCTAAAAATAAAGATTTTTAGATATAATTTTAAAAGTAATCGTCCGAAAAATTTTAAAACTACATTTCTAATTAGATTTCATGAAAATAAAATTATTTAAACAAAATTTACATTTTTTTATAAAGAAATAAAAAAGTTTCTGCAGTTTTTGTGTGATTTTTAAGAAAACGTTTTTTTTGGTATAATTTTAAAAATAATCGACCGAAAAATTTTAAACTACATTTCTAATTAGATTTCATGAAACTAAAATTATTTAAACAAAATTTACATTTTTTTATAAAGAAATAAAAAAGTTACAGCAGTTTTTGTTTGATTTTTAAGAAAACGCATTATTTCTAAAAAATAACGTTTTTTTGGTATAATTTTAAAAATAATCGACAGAAAAATTTAAAACTACATTTCTAATTAGATTTCATGAAAATAAAATTATTTAAGCAAAATTTACATTTTTTATAAAGAAATAAAAAAGTTTCTGCAGTTTTTGTGTGATATGTAAGAAAAATGTTTTTTTGGTATAATTTTAAAAATAATCGTCCGAAAAATTTTAAAACTACATTTCTAATTAGATTGCATGAAAATAAAATTATTTAAACAAAATTTACATTTTTTTATAAAGAAATAAAAAAGTTTCTGCAGTTTTTGTGTGATTTTTAAGAAAAACGTTTTTTTGGTATAATTTAAAAATAATCGTCCGAAAATTTTAAAACTATATTTCTAATTAGATTTCATGAAAATGAAATTATTTAAACAAAATTTACATTTTTTTTAAAAGAAATAAAAAAGTTTCTGCAGTTTTTGTGTGATTTTTAAGAAAAAGGTTTTTTTTGGTATAATTTTAAAAATAATCGTCCGAAAAATTTTAAAACTACATTTCTAATTAGATTTCATGAAAATAAAATTATTTAAACAAAATTTACATTTTTTTATTAAGAAATAAAAAAGTTACAGCAGTTTTTGTTTGATTTTTAAGAAAAACGCATTATTTCTAAAAAATAACGTTTTTTTGGTATAATTTTAAAAATAATCGTCCGAAAAATTTTAAAACTACATTTCTAAGTAGATTTTATGAAAATAAAATTATTTAAACAAAATTTACATTTTTTTATAAAGAAATAAAAAAGTTTCTGCAGTTTTTGTGTGATTTTTAAGAAAAACGTTTTTTTGGTATAATTTTAAAAATAATCGACCGCAAAATTTTAAAACTACATTTCTAATTAGATTTCATGAAAATAAAATTATTTAAACAAAATTTACATTTTTTTATAAAGAAATAAAAAAGTTACAGCAGTTTTTGTTTGATTTTTAAGAAAAACGCATTATTTCTAAAAAATAACGTTTTTTTGATATAATTTTAAAAGTAATCGTCCGAAAAATTTTAAAACTACATTTCTAATTAGATTTCATGAAAATAAAATTATTTAAACAAAATTTACATTTTTTTATAAAGAAATAAAAAAGTTTCTGCAGTTTTTGTGTGATTTTTAAGAAAAACGTTTTTTTGGTATAATTTTAAAAATAATCGACCGAAAAATTTTAAAACTACATTTCTAATTAGATTTCATGAAAATAAAATTATTTAAACAAAATTTACATTTTTTTTAAAGAAATAAAAAAGTTTCTGCAGTTTTTGTGTGATTTTTAAGAAAAACGTTTTTTTGGTATAATTTTAAAAATAATCGACCGAAAAATTTTAAAACTACATTTCTAATTAGATTTCATGAAAATAAAATTATTTAAACAAAATTTACATTTTTTTATAAAGAAATAAAAAAGTTACAGCAGTTTTTGTTTGATTTTTAAGAAAAACGCATTATTTCTAAAAAATAACGTTTTTTTGATATAATTTTAAAAGTAATCGTCCGAAAAACTTTAAAACTACATTTCTAATTAGATTTTATGAAAATAAAATTATTTAAACAAAATTTACATTTTTTTATAAAGAAATAAAAAAGTTTCTGCAGTTTTTGTGTGATTTTTAAGAAAAACATTTTTTTGGTATAATTTTAAAAATAATCGACCGAAAAATTTTAAAACTACATTTCTAATTAGATTTCATGAAAATAAAATTATTTAAACAAAATTTACATTTTTTTATAAAGAAATAAAAAAAGTTACAGCAGTTTTTGTTTGATTTTTAAGAAAAACGCATTATTTCTAAAAAATAACGTTTTTTTGGTATAATTTTAAAAATAATCGACAGAAAAATTTTAAAACTACATTTCTAATTAGATTTCATGAAAATAAAATTATTTAAACAAAATTTACATTTTTTTATAAAGAAATAAAAAAGTTTCTGCAGTTTTTGTGTGATTTTTAAGAAAAACGTTTTTTTGGTATAATTTTAAAAATAATCTACCGAAAAATTTTAAAACTACATTTCTAATTAGATTTCATGAAAATAAAATTATTTAAACAAAATTTACATTTTTTTATAAAGAAATAAAAAAGTTACAGCAGTTTTTGTTTGATTTTTAAGAAAAACGCATTATTTCTAAAAATAACGTTTTTTTGATATAATTTTAAAAGTAATCGTCCGAAAAATTTTAAAACTACATTTCTAGTTAGATTTTATGAAAATAAAATTATTTAAACAAAATTTACATTTTTTTATAAAGAAATAAAAAAGTTTCTGCAGTTTTTGTGTGATTTTTAAGAAAAACATTTTTTTGGTATAATTTTAAAAATAATCGACCGAAAAATTTTAAAACTACATTTCTAATTAGATTTCATGAAAATAAAATTATTTAAACAAAATTTACATTTTTTTATAAAGAAATAAAAAAGTTACAGCAGTTTTTGTTTGATTTTTAAGAAAAACGCATTATTTCTAAAAAATAACGTTTTTTTGATATAATTTTAAAAGTAATCGTCTGAAAAATTTTAAAACTACATTTCTAATTAGATTTCATGAAAATAAAATTATTTAAACAAAATTTACATTTTTTTATAAAGAAATAAAAAAGTTTCTGCAGTTTTTGTGTGATTTTTAAGAAAAACATTTTTTTGGTATAATTTTAAAAATAATCGACCGAAAAATTTTAAAACTACATTTCTAATTAGATTTCATGAAAATAAAATTATTTAAACAAAATTTACATTTTTTTATAAAGAAATAAAAAAGTTTCTGCAGTTTTTGTGTGATTTTTAAGAAAAACGTTTTTTTGGTATAATTTTAAAAATAATCTACCGAAAAATTTTAAAACTACATTTCTAATTAGATTTCATGAAAATAAAATTATTTAAACAAAATTTACATTTTTTTATAAAGAAATAAAAAAGTTTCAGCAGTTTTTGTTTGATTTTTAAGAAAAACGCATTATTTCTAAAAAATAACGTTTTTTTGATATAATTTTAAAAATAATCGACCGAAAAATTTTAAAACTACATTTCTAATTAGATTTCATGAAAATAAAATTATTTAAACAATATTTACATTTTTTTATAAAGAAATAAAAAAGTTACAGCAGTTTTTGTTTGATTTTTAAGAAAAACGCATTATTTCTAAAAAATAACGTTTTTTTGATATAATTTTAAAAGTAATCGTCCAAAAAATTTTAAAACTACATTTCTAATTAGATTTCATGAAAATAAAATTATTTAAACAAAATTTACATTTATTTATAAAGAAATAAAAAAGTTTCTGCAGTTTTTGTGTGATTTTTAAGAAAAATGTTTTTTTGGTATAGTTTTAAAAATAATCGACCGAAAAATTTTAAAACTACATTTCTAATTAGATTTCATGAAAATAAAATTATTTAAACAAAATTTACATTTTTTCATAAAGAAATAAAAAAGTTACAGCAGTTTTTGTTTGATTTTTATGAAAAACGCATTATTTCTAAAAAATAACGTTTTTTTGATATAATTTTAAAAGTAATCGTCCGAAAAATTTTAAAACTACATTTCTAATTAGATTTTATGAAAATAAAATTATTTAAACAAAATTTACATTTTTTTATAAAGAAATAAAAAAGTTTCTGCAGTTTTTGTGTGATTTTTAAGAAAAGCATTTTTTTGGTATAATTTTAAAAATAATCGACCGAAAAATTTTAAAACTACATTTCTAATAAGATTTCATAAAAATAAAATTATTTAAACAAAATTTACATTTTTTTATAAAGAAATAAAAAAAGTTACAGCAGTTTTTGTTTGATTTTTAAGAAAAACGCATTATTTCTAAAAAATAACGTTTTTTTGATATAATTTTAAAAATAATCGACAGAAAAATTTTAAAACTACATTTCTAATTAAATTTCATTAAAATAAAATTATTTAAACAAAATTTACATTTTTTTATAAAGAAATAAAAAAGTTTCTGCAGTTTTTGTGTGATTTTTAAGAAAAACGTTTTTTTGGTATAATTTTAAAAATAATCGACCGAAAAATTTTAAAACTACATTTCTAATTAGATTTCATGAAAATAAAATTATTTAAACAAAATTTACATTTTTTTATAAAGAAATAAAAAAGTTTCTGCAGTTTTTGTGTGATTTTTAAGAAAAACATTTTTTTGGTATAATTTTAAAAATAATCGACCGAAAAATTTTAAAACTACATTTCTAATTAGATTTCATGAAAATAAAATTATTTAAACAAAATTTACATTTTTTTATAAAGAAATAAAAAAGTTACAGCAGTTTTTGTTTGATTTTTAAGAAAAACGCATTATTTTTAAAAAATAATGTTTTTTTGATATAATTTTAAAAGTAATCGTTCAAAAAATTTTAAAACTACATTTCTAATTAGATTTCATGAAAATAAAATTATTTAAACAAAATTTACATTTTTTTATAAAGAAATAAAAAAGTTACAGCAGTTTTTGTTTGATTTTTAAGAAAAACGCATTATTTCTAAAAATTAACGTTTTTTTGATATAATTTTAAAAGTAATCGTTCAAAAAATTTTAAAACTACATTTCTAATTAGATTTCATGAAAATAAAATTATTTAAACAAAATTTACATTTTTTTATAAAGAAATAAAAAAGTTTCTGCAGTTTTTGTGTGATTTTTAAGAAAAATGTTTTTTTGGTATAGTTTTAAAAATAATCGACCGAAAAATTTTAAAACTACATTTCTAATTAGATTTCATGAAAATAAAATTATTTAAACAAAATTTACATTTTTTTATAAAGAAATAAAAAAGTTACAGCAGTTTTTGTTTGATTTTTAAGAAAAACGCATTATTTCTAAAAAATAAAGTTTTTTTGATATAATTTTAAAAGTAATCGTCCGAAAAATTTTAAAACTACATTTCTAATTAGATTTTATGAAAATAAAATTATTTAAACAAAATTTACATTTTTTTATAAAGAAATAAAAAAGTTTCTGCAGTTTTTGTGTGATTTTTAAGAAAAACATTTTTTTGGTATAATTTTAAAAATAATCGCCCGAAAAATTTTAAAACTACATTTCTAATTAGATTTCATGAAAATAAAATTATTTAAACAAAATTTACATTTTTTTATAAAGAAATAAAAAAAGTTACAGCAGTTTTTGTTTGATTTTTAAGAAAAACGCATTATTTCTAAAAAATAACGTTTTTTTGGTATAATTTTAAAAATAATCGACAGAAAAATTTTAAAACTACATTTCTAATTAGATTTCATGAAAATAAAATTATTTAAACAAAATTTACATTTTTTTATAAAGAAATAAAAAAGTTTCTGCAGTTTTTGTGTGATTTTTAAGAAAAACGTTTTTTTGGTATAATTTTAAAAATAATCGACCGAAAAATTTTAAAACTACATTTCTAATTAGATTTCATGAAAATAAAATTATTTAAACAAAATTTACATTTTTTTATAAAGAAATAAAAAAGTTACAGCAGTTTTTGTTTAATTTTTAAGAAAAACGCATTATTTCTAAAAAATAACGTTTTTTTGATATAATTTTAAAAGTAATCGTCCGAAAAATTTTAAAACTACATTTCTAATTAGATTTTATGAAAATAAAATTATTTAAACAAAATTTACATTTTTTTATAAAGAAATAAAAAAGTTTCTGCAGTTTTTGTGTGATTTTTAAGAAAAACATTTTTTTGGTATAATTTTAAAAATAATCGACCGAAAAATTTTAAAACTACATTTCTAATTAGATTTCATGAAAATAAAATTATTTAAACAAAATTTACATTTTTTTATAAAGAAATAAAAAAGTTACAGTAGTTTTTGTTTGATTTTTAAGAAAAACGCATTATTTCTAAAAAATAACGTTTTTTTGATATAATTTTAAAAGTAATCGTCCGAAAAATTTTAAAACTACATTTCTAATTAGATTTCATGAAAATAAAATTATTTAAACAAAATTTACATTTTTTTATAAAGAAATAAAAAAGTTTCTGCAGTTTTTGTGTGATTTTTAAGAAAAACGTTTTTTTGGTATAGTTTTAAAAATAATCGTTCGAAAAATTTTAAAACTACATTTCTAATTAGATTTCATGAAAATAAAATTATTTAAACAAAATTTACATTTTTTTATAAAGAAATAAAAAAGTTACAGCAGTTTTTGTTTGATTTTTAAGAAAAACGCATTATTTCTAAAAAATAACGTTTTTTTGATATAATTTTAAAAGTAATCGTCCGAAAAATTTTAAAACTACATTTCTAATTGGATTTTATGAAAATAAAATTATTTAAACAAAATTTACATTTTTTTATAAAGAAATAAAAAAGTTTCTGCAGTTTTTGTGTGATTTTTAAGAAAAACATTTTTTTGGTATAATTTTAAAAATAATCGACCGAAAAATTTTAAAACTACATTTCTAATTAGATTTCATGAAAATAAAATTATTTAAACAAAATTTACATTTTTTTATAAAGAAATAAAAAAGTTACAGCAGTTTTTGTTTGATTTTTAAGAAAAACGCATTATTTCTAAAAAATAACGTTTTTTTGATATAATTTTAAAAGTAATCGTCCGAAAAATTTTAAAACTACATTTCTAATTAGATTTCATGAAAATAAAATTATTTAAATAAAATTTACATTTTTTTATAAAGAAATAAAAAAGTTACAGCAGTTTTTGTTTGATTTTTAAGAAAAACGTTTTTTTGGTATAATTTTAAAAATAATCGACCGAAAAATTTTAAAACTACATTTCTAATTAGATTTCATGAAAATAAAATTATTTAAACAAAATTTACATTTTTTTATAAAGAAATAAAAAAGTTACAGCAGTTTTTGTTTGATTTTTAAGAAAAACGCATTATTTCTAAAAAATAACGTTTTTTTGATATAATTTTAAAAGTAATCGTCCGAAAAATTTTAAAACTACATTTCTAATTAGATTTCATGAAAATAAAATTATTTAAACAAAATTTACATTTTTTTATAAAGAAATAAAAAAGTTTCTGCAGTTTTTGTGTGATTTTTAAGAAAAACGTTTTTTTGGTATAACTTTAAAAATAATTGACCGAAAAATTTTAAAACTACATTTCTAATTAGATTTCATGAAAATAAAATTATTTAAACAAAATTTACATTTTTTTATAAAGAAATAAAAAAGTTACAGCAGTTTTTGTTTGATTTTTAAGAAAAACGCATTATTTCTAAAAAATAACGTTTTTTTGGTATAATTTTAAATATAATCGTCCGAAAAATTTTAAAACTACATTTCTAATTAGATTTCATGAAAATAAAATTATTTAAACAAAATTTACATTTTTTTATAAAGAAATAAAAAAGTTTCTGCAGTTTTTGTGTGATTTTTAAGAAAAAGGTTTTTTTGGTATAATTTTAAAAATAATCGACCGAAAAATTTTAAAACTACATTTCTAATTAGATTTCATGAAAATAAAATTATTTAAAAAAAATTTACATTTTTTTATAAAGAAATAAAAAAGTTACAGCAGTTTTTGTTTGAATTTTAAGAAAAACGCATTATTTCTAAAAAATAACGTTTTTTGGTATAATTTTAAATATAATCGTCCGAAAAATTTTAAAACTACATTTCTAATTAGATTTCATGAAAATAAAATTATTTAAACAAAATTTACATTTTTTTATAAAGAAATAAAAAAGTTTCTGCAGTTTTTGTGTGATTTTTAAGAAAAACGTTTTTTTTCTAAAAAATAAAGTTTTTTTGATATAATTTTAAAAGTAATCGTCCGAAAAATTTTAAAACTACATTTCTAATTAGATTTTATGAAAATAAAATTATTTAAACAAAATATACATTTTTTTATAAAGAAATAAAAAAGTTTCTGCAGTTTTTGTGTGATTTTCAAGAAAAACGTTTTTTTGGTATAATTTTAAAAATAATCGACCGAAAAATTTTAAAACTACATTTCTAATTAGATTTCATGAAAATAAAATTATTTAAACAAAATTTACATTTTTTTATAAAGAAATAAAAAAGTTACAGCAGTTTTTGTTTGATTTTTAAGAAAAACTCATTATTTCTAAAAAATAACGTTTTTTGGTATAATTTTAAAAATAATCGACAGAAAAATTTTAAAACTGAAAATGAAATTATTTAAACAAAATTTACATTTTTTTATAAAGAAATAAAAAAGTTTCTGCAGTTTTTGTGTGATTTTTAAGAAAAACATTTTTTTGGTATAATTTTAAAAATAATCGACCGAAAAATTTTAAAACTACATTTCTAATTAGATTTCATGAAAATAAAATTATTTAAACAAAATTTACATTTTTTTATAAAGAAATAAAAAAGTTACAGCAGTTTTTGTTTGATTTTTAAGAAAAACGCATTATTTCTAAAAAATAACGTTTTTTTGATATAATTTTAAAAGTAATCGTCCGAAAAATTTTAAAACTACATTTCTAATTAGATTTCATGAAAATAAAATTATTTAAACAAAATTTACATTTTTTTATAAAGAAATAAAAAAGTTACAGCAGTTTTTGTTTGATTTTTAAGAAAAACGCATTATTTCTAAAAAATAACGTTTTTTTGATATAATTTTAAAAGTAATCGTCCGAAAAATTTTAAAACTACATTTCTAATTAGATTTTATAAAAATAAAATTATTTAAACAAAATTTACATTTTTTTATAAAGAAATAAAAAAGTTTCTGCAGTTTTTGTGTGATTTTTAAGAAAAAGGTTTTTTTGGTATAATTTTAAAAATAATCGACCGAAAAATTTTAAAAGTACATTTCTAATTAGATTTCATGAAAATAAAATTATTTAAACAAAATTTACATTTTTTTATAAAGAAATAAAAAAGTTACAGCAGTTTTTGTTTGATTTTTAAGAAAAACGCATTATTTCTAAAAAATAACGTTTTTTTGATATAATTTTAAAAGTAATCGTCCAAAAAATTTTTAAACTACATTTCTAATTAGATTTCATGAAAATAAAATTATTTAAACAAAATTTACATTTTTTTATAAAGAAATAAAAAAGTTTCTGCAGTTTTTGTGTGATTTTTAAGAAAAACGTTTTTTTGGTATAGTTTTAAAAATAATCGACCGAAAAATTTTAAAACTACATTTCTAATTAGATTTCATGAAAATAAAATTATTTAAACAAAATTTACATTTTTTTATAAAGAAATAAAAAAGTTCCAGCAGTTTTTGTTTGATTTTTAAGAAAAACGCATTATCTCTAAAAAATAACGTTTTTTTGATATAATTTTAAAAGTAATCGTCCGAAAAATTTTAAAACTACATTTCTAATTAGATTTTATGAAAATAAAATTATTTAAACAAAATTTACATTTTTTTATAAAGAAATAAAAAAGTTTCTGCAGTTTTTGTGTGATTTTTAAGAAAAACATTTTTTTGGTATAATTTTAAAAATAATCGACCGAAAAATTTTAAAACTACATTTCTAATTAGATTTCATGAAAATAAAATTATTTAAACAAAATTTACATTTTTTTATAAAGAAATAAAAAAAGTTACAGCAGTTTTTGTTTGATTTTTAAGAAAAACGCATTATTTCTAAAAAATAACGTTTTTTTGGTATAATTTTAAAAATAATCGACAGAAAAATTTTAAAACTACATTTCTAATTGGATTTCATGAAAATAAAATTATTTAAACAAAATTTACATTTTTTTATAAAGAAATAAAAAAGTTTCTGCAGTTTTTGTGTGATTTTTAAGAAAAATGTTTTTTTGGTATAATTTTAAAAATAATCGACCGAAAAATTTTAAAACTACATTTCTAATTAGATTTCATGAAAATAAAATTATTTAAACAAAATTTACATTTTTTTATAAAGAAATAAAAAAGTTACAGCAGTTTTTGTTTGATTTTTAAGAAAAACGCATTATTTCTAAAAAATAACGTTTTTTTGGTATAATTTTAAAAATAATCGACAGAAAAATTTTAAAACTACATTTCTAATTAGATTTCATGAAAATAAAATTATTTAAACAAAATTTACATTTTTTTATAAAGAAATAAAAAAGTTTCTGCATTTTTTGTGTGATTTTTAAGAAAAACGTTTTTTTGGTATAATTTTAAAAATAATCGTCCGAAAAATTTTAAAACTACATTTCTAATTAGATTTCATGAAAATAAAATTATTTAAACAAAATTTACATTTTTTTATAAAGAAATAAAAAAGTTTCTGCAGTTTTTGTGTGATTTTTAAGAAAAACGTTTTTTTGGTATAACTTTAAAAATAATCGACCGAAAAATTTTAAAACTACATTTCTAATTAGATTTCATGAAAATAAAATTATTTAAACAAAATTTACATTTTTTTATAAAGAAATAAAAAAGTTACAGCAGTTTTTGTTTGATTTTTAAGAAAAACGCATTATTTCTAAAAAATAACGTTTTTTTGGTATAATTTTAAATATAATCGTCCGAAAAATTTTAAAACTACATTTCTAATTAGATTTCATGAAAATAAAATTATTTAAACAAAATTTACATTTTTTTATATAGAAATAAAAAAGTTTCTGCAGTTTTTGTGTGATTTTTAAGAAAAACGTTTTTTTGGTATAATTTTAAAAATAATCGACCGAAAAATTTTAAAACTACATTTCTAATTAGATTTCATGAAAATAAAATTATTTAAACAAAATTTACATTTTTTTATAAAGAAATAAAAAAGTTACAGCAGTTTTTGTTTGAATTTTAAGAAAAACGCATTATTTCTAAAAAATAAAGTTTTTTTGGTATAATTTTAAATATAATCGTCTGAAAAATTTTAAAACTACATTTCTAATTAGATTTCATGAAAATAAAATTATTTAAACAAAATTTACATTTTTTTATAAAGAAATAAAAATGTTTCTGCAGTTTTTGTGTGATTTTTAAGAAAAACGTTTTTTTTCTAAAAAATAACGTTTTTTTGATATAATTTTAAAAGTAATCGTCCGAAAAATTTTAAAACTACATTTCTAATTAGATTTTATGAAAATAAAATTATTTAAACAAAATTTACATTTTTTTATAAAGAAATAAAAAAGTTTCTGCAGTTTTTGTGTGATTTTTAAGAAAAACGTTTTTTTGGTATAGTTTTAAAAATAATCGACCGAAAAATTTTAAAACTACATTTCTAATTAGATTTCATGAAAATAAAATTATTTAAACAAAATTTACATTTCTTTATAAAGAAATAAAAAAGTTACAGCAGTTTTTGTTTGATTTTTAAGAAAAACGCATTATTTCTAAAAAATAACGTTTTTTTGCTATAATTTTAAAAGTAATCGTCCGAAAAATTTTAAAACTACATTTCTAATTAGATTTTATGAAAATAAAATTATTTAAACAAAATTTACATTTTTTTATAAAGAAATAAAAAAGTTTCTGCAGTTTTTGTGTGATTTTTAAGAAAAACATTTTTTTGGTATAATTTTAAAAATAATCGACCGAAAAATTTTAAAACTACATTTCTAATTAGATTTCATGAAAATAAAATTATTTAAACAAAATTTACATTTTTTTATAAAGAAATAAAAAAAGTTACAGCAGTTTTTGTTTGATTTTTAAGAAAAACGCATTATTTCTAAAAAATAACGTTTTTTTGGTATAATTTAAAAATAATCGACAGAAAAATTTTAAAACTACATTTCTAATTAGATTTCATGAAAATAAAATTATTTAAACAAAATTTACATTTTTTTATAAAGAAATAAAAAAGTTTCTGCAGTTTTTGTGTGATTTTTAAGAAAAACGTTTTTTTGGTATAATTTTAAAAATAATCGACCGAAAAATTTTAAAACTACATTTCTAATTATATTTCATGAAAATAAAATTATTTAATCAAAATTTACATTTTTTTATAAAGAAATAAAAAAGTTACTGCAGTTTTTGTTTGATTTTTAAGAAAAACGCATTATTTCTAAAAAATAACGTTTTTTTGATATAATTTAAAAGTAATAGTCCGAAAAATTTTAAAACTACATTTCTAATTAGATTTTATGAAAATAAAATTATTTAAACAAAATTTACATTTTTTTATAAAGAAATAAAAAAGTTTCTGCAGTTTTTGTGTGATTTTTAAGAAAAACATTTTTTTGGTATAATTTTAAAAATAATCGACCGAAAAATTTTAAAACTACATTTCTAATTAGATTTCATGAAAATAAAATTATTTAAACAAAATTTACATTTTTTTATAAAGAAATAAAAAAGTTACAGCAGTTTTTGTTTGATTTTTAAGAAAAACGCATTATTTCTAAAAAATAACGTTTTTTTGGTATAATTTTAAAAATAATCGACAGAAAAATTTTAAAACTAGATTTCTAATTAGATTTCATGAAAATAAAATTATTTAAACAAAATTTACATTTTTTTATAAAGAAATAAAAAAGTTACAGCAGTTTTTGTTTGATTTTTAAGAAAAACGCATTATTTCTAAAAAATAACGTTTTTTTGGTATAATTTTAAAAATAATCGACAGAAAAATTTTAAAACTACATTTCTAATTAGATTTCATGAAAATAAAATTATTTAAACAAAATTTACATTTTTTTATAAAGAAATAAAAAAGTTTCTGCAGTTTTTGTGTGATTTTTAAGAAAAACGTTTTTTTGGTATAATTTTAAAAATAATCGTCCGATAAATTTTAAAACTACATTTCTAATTAGATTTCATGAAAATAAAATTATTTAAACAAAATTTACATTTTTTTATAAAGAAATAAAAAAGTTTCTGCAGTTTTTGTGTGATTTTTAAGAAAAACGTTTTTTTGGTATAATTTTAAAAATAATCGACCGAAAAATTTTAAAACTACATTTCTAATTAGATTTCATGAAAATAAAATTATTTAAACAAAATTTACATTTTTTTATAAAGAAATAAAAAAGTTACAGCAGTTTTTGTTTGATTTTTAAGAAAAACGCATTATTTCTAAAAAATTACGTTTTTTTGGTATAATTTTAAATATAATCGTCCGAAAAATTTTAAAACTACATTTCTAATTAGATTTCATGAAAATAAAATTATTTAAACAAAATTTACATTTTTTTATAAAGAAATAAAAAAGTTTCTGCAGTTTTTGTGTGATTTTTAAGAAAAACGTTTTTTTGGTATAATTTTAAAAATAATCGACCGAAAAATTTTAAAACTACATTTCTAATTAGATTTCATGAAAATAAAATTATTTAAACAAAATTTACATTTTTTTATAAAGAAATAAAAAAGTTACAGCAGTTTTTGTTTGAATTTTAAGAAAAACGCATTATTTCTAAAAAATAAAGTTTTTTTGGTATAATTTTAAATATAATCGTCTGAAAAATTTTAAAACTACATTTCTAATTAGATTTCATGAAAATAAAATTATTTAAACAAAATTTACATTTTTTTATAAAGAAATAAAAAAGTTTCTGCAGTTTTTGTGTGATTTTTAAGAAAAACATTTTTTTGGTATAATTTTAAAAATAATCGACCGAAAAATTTTAAAACTACATTTCTAATTAGATTTCATGAAAATAAAATTATTTAAACAAAATTTACATTTTTTTATAAAGAAATAAAAAAGTTACAGCAGTTTTTGTTTGATTTTTAAGAAAAACGCATTATTTCTAAAAAATAAAGTTTTTTTGATATAATTTTAAAAGTAATCGTCCGAAAAATTTTAAAACTGCATTTCTAATTAGATTTCATGAAAATAAAATTATTTAAACAAAATTTACATTTTTTTATAAAGAAATAAAAAAGTTTCTGCAGTTTTTGTGTGATTTTTAAGAAAAACATTTTTTTGGTATAATTTTAAAAATAATCGCCCGAAAAATTTTAAAACTACATTTCTAATTAGATTTCATGAAAATAAAATTATTTAAACAAAATTTACATTTTTTTATAAAGAAATAAAAAAAGTTACAGCAGTTTTTGTTTGATTTTTAAGAAAAACGCATTATTTCTAAAAAATAACGTTTTTTTGGTATAATTTTAAAAATAATCGACAGAAAAATCTTAAAACTACATTTCTAATTAGATTTCATGAAAATAAAATTATTTAAACAAAATTTACATTTTTTTATAAAGAAATAAAAAAGTTTCTGCAGTTTTTGTGTGATTTTTAAGAAAAACGTTTTTTTGGTATAATTTTAAAAATAATCGACCGAAAAATTTTAAAACTACATTTCTAATTAGATTTCATGAAAATAAAATTATTTAAACAAAATTTACATTTTTTTATAAAGAAATAAAAAAGTTACAGCAGTTTTTGTTTAATTTTTAAGAAAAACGCATTATTTCTAAAAAATAACGTTTTTTTGATATAATTTTAAAAGTAATCGTCCGAAAAATTTTAAAACTACATTTCTAATTAGATTTTATGAAAATAAAATTATTTAAACAAAATTTACATTTTTTTATAAAGAAATAAAAAAGTTTCTGCAGTTTTTGTGTGATTTTTAAGAAAAACATTTTTTTGGTATAATTTTAAAAATAATCGACCGAAAAATTTTAAAACTACATTTCTAATTAGATTTCATGAAAATAAAATTATTTAAACAAAATTTACATTTTTTTATAAAGAAATAAAAAAGTTACAGTAGTTTTTGTTTGATTTTTAAGAAAAACGCATTATTTCTAAAAAATAACGTTTTTTTGATATAATTTTAAAAGTAATCGTCCGAAAAATTTTAAAACTACATTTCTAATTAGATTTCATGAAAATAAAATTATTTAAACAAAATTTACATTTTTTTATAAAGAAATAAAAAAGTTTCTGCAGTTTTTGTGTGATTTTTAAGAAAAACGTTTTTTTGGTATAGTTTTAAAAATAATCGTTCGAAAAATTTTAAAACTACATTTCTAATTAGATTTCATGAAAATAAAATTATTTAAACAAAATTTACATTTTTTTATAAAGAAATAAAAAAGTTACAGCAGTTTTTGTTTGATTTTTGAGAAAAACGCATTATTTCTAAAAAATAACGTTTTTTTGATATAATTTTAAAAGTAATCGTCCGAAAAATTTTAAAACTACATTTCTAATTGGATTTTATGAAAATAAAATTATTTAAACAAAATTTACATTTTTTTATAAAGAAATAAAAAAGTTTCTGCAGTTTTTGTGTGATTTTTAAGAAAAACATTTTTTTGGTATAATTTTAAAAATAATCGACCGAAAAATTTTAAAACTACATTTCTAATTAGATTTCATGAAAATAAAATTATTTAAACAAAATTTACATTTTTTTATAAAGAAATAAAAAAGTTACAGCAGTTTTTGTTTGATTTTTAAGAAAAACGCATTATTTCTAAAAAATAACGTTTTTTTGATATAATTTTAAAAGTAATCGTCCGAAAAATTTTAAAACTACATTTCTAATTAGATTTCATGAAAATAAAATTATTTAAATAAAATTTACATTTTTTTATAAAGAAATAAAAAAGTTACAGCAGTTTTTGTTTGATTTTTAAGAAAAACGTTTTTTTGGTATAATTTTAAAAATAATCGACCGAAAAATTTTAAAACTACATTTCTAATTAGATTTCATGAAAATAAAATTATTTAAACAAAATTTACATTTTTTTATAAAGAAATAAAAAAGTTACAGCAGTTTTTGTTTGATTTTTAAGAAAAACGCATTATTTCTAAAAAATAACGTTTTTTTGATATAATTTTAAAAGTAATCGTCCGAAAAATTTTAAAACTACATTTCTAATTAGATTTCATGAAAATAAAATTATTTAAACAAAATTTACATTTTTTTATAAAGAAATAAAAAAGTTTCTGCAGTTTTTGTGTGATTTTTAAGAAAAACGTTTTTTTGGTATAACTTTAAAAATAATTGACCGAAAAATTTTAAAACTACATTTCTAATTAGATTTCATGAAAATAAAATTATTTAAACAAAATTTACATTTTTTTATAAAGAAATAAAAAAGTTACAGCAGTTTTTGTTTGATTTTTAAGAAAAACGCATTATTTCTAAAAAATAACGTTTTTTTGGTATAATTTTAAATATAATCGTCCGAAAAATTTTAAAACTACATTTCTAATTAATTTCATGAAAATAAAATTATTTAAACAAAATTTACATTTTTTTATAAAGAAATAAAAAAGTTTCTGCAGTTTTTGTTTGATTTTTAAGAAAAAGGTTTTTTTGGTATAATTTTAAAAATAATCGACCGAAAAATTTTAAAACTACATTTCTAATTAGATTTCATGAAAATAAAATTATTTAAACAAAATTTACATTTTTTTATAAAGAAATAAAAAAGTTACAGCAGTTTTTGTTTGAATTTTAAGAAAAACGCATTATTTCTAAAAAATAACGTTTTTTGGTATAATTTTAAATATAATCGTCCGAAAAATTTTAAAACTACATTTCTAATTAGATTTCATGAAAATAAAATTATTTAAACAAAATTTACATTTTTTTATAAAGAAATAAAAAAGTTTCTGCAGTTTTTGTGTGATTTTTAAGAAAAACGTTTTTTTTCTAAAAAATAAAGTTTTTTTGATATAATTTTAAAAGTAATCGTCCGAAAAATTTTAAAACTACATTTCTAATTAGATTTTATGAAAATAAAATTATTTAAACAAAATTTACATTTTTTTATAAAGAAATAAAAAAGTTTCTGCAGTTTTTGTGTGATTTTCAAGAAAAACGTTTTTTTGGTATAATTTTAAAAATAATCGACCGAAAAATTTTAAAACTACATTTCTAATTAGATTTCATGAAAATAAAATTATTTAAACAAAATTTACATTTTTTTATAAAGAAATAAAAAAGTTACAGCAGTTTTTGTTTGATTTTTAAGAAAAACTCATTATTTCTAAAAAATAACGTTTTTTGGTATAATTTTAAAAATAATCGACAGAAAAATTTTAAAACTGAAAATAAAATTATTTAAACAAAATTTACATTTTTTTATAAAGAAATAAAAAAGTTTCTGCAGTTTTTGTGTGATTTTTAAGAAAAACATTTTTTTGGTATAATTTTAAAAATAATCGACCGAAAAATTTTAAAACTACATTTCTAATTAGATTTCATGAAAATAAAATTATTTAAACAAAATTTACATTTTTTTATAAAGAAATAAAAAAGTTACAGCAGTTTTTGTTTGATTTTTAAGAAAAACGCATTATTTCTAAAAAATAACGTTTTTTTGATATAATTTTAAAAGTAATCGTCCGAAAAATTTTAAAACTACATTTCTAATTAGATTTCATGAAATAAAATTATTTAAACAAAATTTACATTTTTTTATAAAGAAATAAAAAAGTTACAGCAGTTTTTGTTTGATTTTTAAGAAAAACGCATTATTTCTAAAAAATAACGTTTTTTTGATATAATTTTAAAAGTAATCGTCCGAAAAATTTTAAAACTACATTTCTAATTAGATTTTATAAAAATAAAATTATTTAAACAAAATTTACATTTTTTTATAAAGAAATAAAAAAGTTTCTGCAGTTTTTGTGTGATTTTTAAGAAAAACATTTTTTTGGTATAATTTTAAAAATAATAGACCGAAAAATTTTAAAAGTACATTTCTAATTAGATTTCATGAAAATAAAATTATTTAAACAAAATTTACATTTTTTTATAAAGAAATAAAAAAGTTACAGCAGTTTTTGTTTGATTTTTAAGAAAAACGCATTATTTCTAAAAAATAACGTTTTTTTGATATAATTTTAAAAGTAATCGTCCAAAAAATTTTTAAACTACATTTCTAATTAGATTTCATGAAAATAAAATTATTTAAACAAAATTTACATTTTTTTATAAAGAAATAAAAAAGTTTCTGCAGTTTTTGTGTGATTTTTAAGAAAAACGTTTTTTTGGTATAGTTTTAAAAATAATCGACCGAAAAATTTTAAAACTACATTTCTAATTAGATTTCATGAAAATAAAATTATTTAAACAAAATTTACATTTTTTTATAAAGAAATAAAAAAGTTCCAGCAGTTTTTGTTTGATTTTTAAGAAAAACGCATTATCTCTAAAAAATAACGTTTTTTTGATATAATTTTAAAAGTAATCGTCCGAAAAATTTTAAAACTACATTTCTAATTAGATTTTATGAAAATAAAATTATTTAAACAAAATTTACATTTTTTTATAAAGAAATAAAAAAGTTTCTGCAGTTTTTGTGTGATTTTTAAGAAAAACATTTTTTTGGTATAATTTTAAAAATAATCGACCGAAAAATTTTAAAACTACATTTCTAATTAGATTTCATGAAAATAAAATTATTTAAACAAAATTTACATTTTTTTATAAAGAAATAAAAAAAGTTACAGCAGTTTTTGTTTGATTTTTAAGAAAAACGCATTATTTCTAAAAAATAACGTTTTTTTGGTATAATTTTAAAAATAATCGACAGAAAAATTTTAGAACTACATTTCTAATTAGATTTCATGAAAATAAAATTATTTAAACAAAATTTACATTTTTTTATAAAGAAATAAAAAAGTTTCTGCAGTTTTTGTGTGATTTTTAAGAAAAATGTTTTTTTGGTATAATTTTAAAAATAATCGACCGAAAAATTTTAAAACTACATTTCTAATTAGATTTCATGAAAATAAAATTATTTAAACAAAATTTACATTTTTTTATAAAGAAATAAAAAAGTTACAGCAGTTTTTGTTTGATTTTTAAGAAAAACGCATTATTTCTAAAAAATAACGTTTTTTTGGTATAATTTTAAAAATAATCGACAGAAAAATTTTAAAACTACATTTCTAATTAGATTTCATGAAAATAAAATTATTTAAACAAAATTTACATTTTTTTATAAAGAAATAAAAAAGTTTCTGCATTTTTTGTGTGATTTTTAAGAAAAACGTTTTTTTGGTATAATTTTAAAAATAATCGTCCGAAAAATTTTAAAACTACATTTCTAATTAGATTTCATGAAAATAAAATTATTTAAACAAAATTTACATTTTTTTATAAAGAAATAAAAAAGTTTCTGCAGTTTTTGTGTGATTTTTAAGAAAAACGTTTTTTTGGTATAACTTTAAAAATAATCGACCGAAAAATTTTAAAACTACATTTCTAATTAGATTTCATGAAAATAAAATTATTTAAACAAAATTTACATTTTTTTATAAAGAAATAAAAAAGTTACAGCAGTTTTTGTTTGATTTTTAAGAAAAACGCATTATTTCTAAAAAATAACGTTTTTTTGGTATAATTTTAAATATAATCGTCCGAAAAATTTTAAAACTACATTTCTAATTAGATTTCATGAAAATAAAATTATTTAAACAAAATTTACATTTTTTTATATAGAAATAAAAAAGTTTCTGCAGTTTTTGTGTGATTTTTAAGAAAAACATTTTTTTGGTATAATTTTAAAAATAATCGACCGAAAAATTTTAAAACTACATTTCTAATTAGATTTCATGAAAATAAAATTATTTAAACAAAATTTACATTTTTTTATAAAGAAATAAAAAAGTTACAGCAGTTTTTGTTTGAATTTTAAGAAAAACGCATTATTTCTAAAAAATAAAGTTTTTTTGGTATAATTTTAAATATAATCGTCTGAAAAATTTTAAAACTACATTTCTAATTAGATTTCATGAAAATAAAATTATTTAAACAAAATTTACATTTTTTTATAAAGAAATAAAAATGTTTCTGCAGTTTTTGTGTGATTTTTAAGAAAAACGTTTTTTTTCTAAAAAATAACGTTTTTTTGATATAATTTTAAAAGTAATCGTCCGAAAAATTTTAAAACTACATTTCTAATTAGATTTTATGAAAATAAAATTATTTAAACAAAATTTACATTTTTTTATAAAGAAATAAAAAAGTTTCTGCAGTTTTTGTGTGATTTTTAAGAAAAACGTTTTTTTGGTATAGTTTTAAAAATAATCGACCGAAAAATTTTAAAACTACATTTCTAATTAGATTTCATGAAAATAAAATTATTTAAACAAAATTTACATTTCTTTATAAAGAAATAAAAAAGTTACAGCAGTTTTTGTTTGATTTTTAAGAAAAACGCATTATTTCTAAAAAATAACGTTTTTTTGCTATAATTTTAAAAGTAATCGTCCGAAAAATTTTAAAACTACATTTCTAATTAGATTTTATGAAAATAAAATTATTTAAACAAAATTTACATTTTTTTATAAAGAAATAAAAAAGTTTCTGCAGTTTTTGTGTGATTTTTAAGAAAAACATTTTTTTGGTATAATTTTAAAAATAATCGACCGAAAAAATTTAAAACTACATTTCTAATTAGATTTCATGAAAATAAAATTATTTAAACAAAATTTACATTTTTTTATAAAGAAATAAAAAAAGTTACAGCAGTTTTTGTTTGATTTTTAAGAAAAACGCATTATTTCTAAAAAATAACGTTTTTTTGGTATAATTTTAAAAATAATCGACAGAAAAATTTTAAAACTACATTTCTAATTAGATTTCATGAAAATAAAATTATTTAAACAAAATTTACATTTTTTTATAAAGAAATAAAAAAGTTTCTGCAGTTTTTGTGTGATTTTTAAGAAAAACGTTTTTTTGGTATAATTTTAAAAATAATCGACCGAAAAATTTTAAAACTACATTTCTAATTATATTTCATGAAAATAAAATTATTTAATCAAAATTTACATTTTTTTATAAAGAAATAAAAAAGTTACTGCAGTTTTTGTTTGATTTTTAAGAAAAACGCATTATTTCTAAAAAATAACGTTTTTTTGATATAATTTAAAAGTAATAGTCCGAAAAATTTTAAAACTACATTTCTAATTAGATTTTATGAAAATAAAATTATTTAAACAAAATTTACATTTTTTTATAAAGAAATAAAAAAGTTTCTGCAGTTTTTGTGTGATTTTTAAGAAAAACATTTTTTTGGTATAATTTTAAAAATAATCGACCGAAAAATTTTAAAACTACATTTCTAATTAGATTTCATGAAAATAAAATTATTTAAACAAAATTTACATTTTTTTATAAAGAAATAAAAAAGTTACAGCAGTTTTTGTTTGATTTTTAAGAAAAACGCATTATTTCTAAAAAATAACGTTTTTTTGGTATAATTTTAAAAATAATCGACAGAAAAATTTTAAAACTAGATTTCTAATTAGATTTCATGAAAATAAAATTATTTAAACAAAATTTACATTTTTTTATAAAGAAATAAAAAAGTTACAGCAGTTTTTGTTTGATTTTTAAGAAAAACGCATTATTTCTAAAAAATAACGTTTTTTTGGTATAATTTTAAAAATAATCGACAGAAAAATTTTACAACTACATTTCTAATTAGATTTCATGAAAATAAAATTATTTAAACAAAATTTACATTTTTTTATAAAGAAATAAAAAAGTTTCTGCAGTTTTTGTGTGATTTTTAAGAAAAACGTTTTTTTGGTATAATTTTAAAAATAATCGTCCGATAAATTTTAAAACTACATTTCTAATTAGATTTCATGAAAATAAAATTATTTAAACAAAATTTACATTTTTTTATAAAGAAATAAAAAAGTTTCTGCAGTTTTTGTGTGATTTTTAAGAAAAACGTTTTTTTGGTATAATTTTAAAAATAATCGACCGAAAAATTTTAAAACTACATTTCTAATTAGATTTCATGAAAATAAAATTATTTAAACAAAATTTACATTTTTTTATAAAGAAATAAAAAAGTTACAGCAGTTTTTGTTTGATTTTTAAGAAAAACGCATTATTTCTAAAAAATAACGTTTTTTTGATATAATTTTAAAAGTAATCGTCCGAAAAATTTTAAAACTGCATTTCTAATTAGATTTCATGAAAATAAAATTATTTAAACAAAATTTACATTTTTTTATAAAGAAATAAAAAAGTTTCTGCAGTTTTTGTGTGATTTTTAAGAAAAACGTTTTTTTGGTATAATTTTAAAAATAATCGACCGAAAAATTTTAAAAGTACATTTCTAATTAGATTTCATGAAAATAAAATTATTTAAACAAAATTTACATTTTTTTATAAAGAAATAAAAAAGTTTCTGCAGTTTTTGTGTGATTTTTAAGAAAAACGTTTTTTTGGTATAATTTTAAAAATAATCGTCCGATAAATTTTAAAACTACATTTCTAATTAGATTTCATGAAAATAAAATTATTTAAACAAAATTTACATTTTTTTATAAAGAAATAAAAAAGTTTCTGCCGTTTTTGTGTGATTTTTAAGAAAAACGTTTTTTTGGTATAATTTTAAAAATAATCGACCGAAAAATTTTAAAACTACATTTCTAATTAGATTTCATGAAAATAAAATTATTTAAACAAAATTTACATTTTTTTATAAAGAAATAAAAAAGTAACAGCAGTTTTTGTTTGATTTTTAAGAAAAACGCATTATTTCTAAAAAATAATGTTTTTTTGGTATAATTTTAAATATAATCGTCCGAAAAATTTTAAAACTACATTTCTAATTAGATTTCATGAAAATAAAATTATTTAAACAAAATTTACATTTTTTTATAAAGAAATAAAAAAGTTTCTGCAGTTTTTGTGTGATTTTTAAGAAAAACGTTTTTTTGGTATAATTTTAAAAATAATCGACCGAAAAATTTTAAAACTACATTTCTAATTAGATTTCATGAAAATAAAATTATTTAAACAAAATTTACATTTTTTTATAAAGAAATAAAAAAGTTACAGCAGTTTTTGTTTGATTTTTAAGAAAAACGCATTATTTCTAAAAAATAACGTTTTTTTGGTATAATTTTAAAAATAATCGACAGAAAAATTTTAAAACTACATTTCTAATTAGATTTCATGAAAATAAAATTATTTAAACAAAATTTACATTTTTTTATAAAGAAATAAAAAATTTCTGCAGTTTTTGTGTGATTTTTAAGAAAAACGTTTTTTTGGTATAATTTTAAAAATAATCGTCCGATAAATTTTAAAACTACATTTCTAATTATATTTCATGAAAATAAAATTATTTAAACAAAATTTACATTTTTTTATAAAGAAATAAAAAAGTTTCTGCAGTTTTTGTGTGATTTTTAAGAAAAAGGGTTTTTTGGTATAATTTTAAAAATAATCAACCGAAAAATTTTAAAACTACATTTCTAATTAGATTTCATGAAAATAAAATTATTTAAACAAAATTTACATTTTTTTATAAAGAAATAAAAAAGTTACAGCTGTTTTTGTTTGATTTTTAAGAAAAATGCATTATTTCTAAAAAATAACGTTTTTTTGGTATAATTTTAAATATAATCGTCCGAAAAATTTTAAAACTACATTTCTAATTAGATTTCATGAAAATAAAATTATTTAAACAAAATTTACATTTTTTTATAAAGAAATAAAAAGTTTCTGCAGTTTTTGTGTGATTTTTAAGAAAAAGGTTTTTTTGGTATAATTTTAAAAATAATCGACCGAAAAATTTTAAAACTACATTTCTAATTAGATTTCATGAAAATAAAATTATTTAAACAAAATTTACATTTTTTTATAAAGAAATAAAAAAGTTACAGCAGTTTTTGTTTGATTTTTAAGAAAAACGCATTATTTCTAAAAATAACGTTTTTTTGGTATAATTTTAAATATAATCGTCCGAAAAATTTGAAAACTACATTTCTAATTAGATTTCATGAAAATAAAATTATTTAAACAAAATTTACATTTTTTTATAAAGAAATAAAAAAGTTTCTGCAGTTTTTGTGTGATTTTTAAGAAAAACGTTTATTTGGTATAATTTTAAAAATAATCGACCGAAAAATTTTAAAACTACATTTCTAATTAGATTTCATGAAAATAAAATTATTTAAACAAAATTTACATTTTTTTATAAAGAAATAAAAAAGTTACAGCAGTTTTTGTTTGATTTTTAAGAAAAACGCATTATTTCTAAAAAATAACGTTTTTTTGATATAATTTTAAAAGTAATCGTCCGAAAAATTTTAAAACTACATTTCTAATTAGATTTCATGAAAATAAAATTATTTAAACAAAATTTACATTTTTTTATAAAGAAATAAAAAAGTTTCTGCAGTTTTTGTGTGATTTTTAAGAAAAACGTTTTTTTGGTATAGTTTTAAAAATAATCGACCGAAAAATTTTAAAACTACATTTCTAATTAGATTTCATGAAAATAAAATTATTTAAACAAAATTTACATTTTTTTATAAAGAAATAAAAAAGTTACAGCAGTTTTTGTGTGATTTTTAAGAAAAACGTTTTTTTGGTATAGTTTTAAAAATAATCGACCGAATAATTTTAAAACTACATTTCTAATTAGATTTCATGAAAATAAAATTATTTAAACAAGATTTACATTTTTTTATAAAGAAATAAAAAAGTTACAGCAGTTTTTGTTTGATTTTTAAGAAAAACGCATTATTTCTAAAAAATAACGTTTTTTTGATATAATTTTAAAAGTAATCGTCCGAAAAATTTTAAAACTACATTTCTAATTAGATTTCATGAAAATAAAATTATTTAAACAAAATTTACATTTTTTTATAAAGAAATAAAAAAGTTTCTGCAGTTTTTGTGTGATTTTT
>CAXARA010001216.1:0-12883 GCA_963971135.1 Stenus bimaculatus
TTTTATAAAGAAATAAAAAAGTTTCTGCAGTTTTTGTGTGATTTTTAAGAAAAACGTTTTTTTGGTATAATTTTAAAAATAATCGACCGAAAAATTTTAAAACTACATTTCTAATTAGATTTCATGAAAATAAAATTATTTAAACAAAATTTACATTTTTTTATAAAGAAATAAAAAAGTTACAGCAGTTTTTGTTTGATTTTTAAGAAAAACGCATTATTTCTAAAAATAACGTTTTTTTGATATAATTTTAAAAGTAATCGTCCGAAAAATTTTAAAACTACATTTCTAATTAGATTTCATGAAAATAATATTATTTAAACAAAATTTACATTTTTTTATAAAGAAATAAAAAAGTTACAGCAGTTTTAGTTTGATTGTTAAGAAAAACGTTTTTTTGGTATAATTTTAAAAATAATCGACCGAAAAATTTTAAAACTACATTTCTAATTAGATTTCATGAAAATAAATTTATTTAAACAAAATTTACATTTTTTTATAAAGAAATAAAAAAGTTACAGCAGTTTTTGTTTGATTTTTAAGAAAAACGCATTATTTCTAAAAAATAACGTTTTTTTGATATAATTTTAAAAGTAATCGTCCGAAAAATTTTAAAACTACATTTCTAATTAGATTTCATGAAAATAAAATTATTTAAACAAAATTTACATTTTTTTATAAAGAAATAAAAAAGTTACAGCAGTTTTTGTTTGATTTTTAAGAAAAACGCATTATTTCTAAAAAATAACGTTTTTTTGATATAATTTTAAAAGTAATCGTCCGAAAAATTTTAAAACTACATTTCTAATTAGATTTCATGAAAATAATATTATTTAAACAAAATTTACATTTTTTTATAAAGAAATAAAAAAGTTTCTGCAGTTTTTGTGTGATTTTTAAGAAAAACGTTTTTTTGGTATAATTTTAAAAATAATCGACCGAAAAATTTTAAAACTACATTTCTAATTAGATTTCATGAAAATAAAATTATTTAAACAAAATTTACATTTTTTTATAAAGAAATAAAAAAGTTACAGCAGTTTTTGTTTGATTTTTAAGAAAAACGCATTATTTCTAAAAAATAACGTTTTTTTGATATAATTTTAAAAGTAATCGTCCGAAAAATTTTAAAACTACATTTCTAATTAGATTTCATAAAAATAATATTATTTAAACAAAATTTACATTTTTTTATAAAGAAATATAAAAGTTACAGCAGTTTTTGTTTGATTTTTAAGAAAAACGCATTATTTCTAAAAAATAACGTTTTTTTGATATAATTTTAAAAGTAATCGTCCGAAAAATTTTAAAACTACATTTCTAATTAGATTTCATGAAAATAATATTATTTAAACAAAATTTACATTTTTTTATAAAGAAATAAAAAAGTTTCTGCAGTTTTTGTGTGATTTTTGAGAAAAACGTTTTTTTGGTATAATTTTAAAAATAATCGACCGAAAAATTTTAAAACTACATTTCTAATTAGATTTCATGAAAATAAAATTATTTAAACAAAATTTACATTTTTTTATAAAGAAATAAAAAAGTTACAGCAGTTTTTGTTTGATTTTTAAGAAAAACGCATTATTTCTAAAAAATAACGTTTTTTTGATATAATTTTAAAAGTAATCGTCCGAAAAATTTTAAAACTACATTTCTAATTAGATTTCATGAAAATAATATTATTTAAACAAAATTTACATTCTTTTATAAAGAAATAAAAAAGTTTCTGCAGTTTTTGTGTGATTTTTAAGAAAAACGTTTTTTTGGTATAATTTTAAAAATAATCGACCGAAAAATTTTAAAACTACATTTCTAATTAGATTTCATGAAAATAAAATTATTTAAACAAAATTTACATTTTTTTATAAAGAAATAAAAAAGTTACAGCAGTTTTTGTTTGATTTTTAAGAAAAACGCATTATTTCTAAAAAATAACGTTTTTTTGATATAATTTTAAAAGTAATCGTCCGAAAAATTTTAAAACTACATTTCTAATTAGATTTCATGAAAATAATATTATTTAAACAAAATTTACATTTTTTTATAAAGAAATAAAAAAGTTACAGCAGTTTTAGTTTGATTGTTAAGAAAAACGTTTTTTTGGTATAATTTTAAAAATAATCGATCGAAAAATTTTAAAACTACATTTCTAATTAGATTTCATGAAAATAAAATTATTTAAACAAAATTTACATTTTTTTATAAAGAAATAAAAAAGTTACAGCAGTTTTTGTTTGATTTTTAAGAAAAACGCATTATTTCTAAAAAATAACGTTTTTTTGATATAATTTTAAAAGTAATCGTCCGAAAAATTTTAAAACTACATTTCTAATTAGATTTCGTGAAAATAATATTATTTAAACAAAATTTACATTTTTTTATAAAGAAATAAAAAAGTTACAGCAGTTTTAGTTTGATTTTTAAGAAAAACGTTTTTTTGGTATAATTTTAAAAATAATCGACCGAAAAATTTTAAAACTACATTTCTAATTAGATTTCATGAAAATAAAATTATTTAAACAAAATTTACATTTTTTTATAAAGAAATAAAAAAGTTACAGCAGTTTTTGTTTGATTTTTAAGAAAAACGCATTATTTCTAAAAAATAACGTTTTTTTGATATAATTTTAAAAGTAATCGTCCGAAAAATTTTAAAACTACATTTCTAATTAGACTTCATGAAAATAAAATTATTTAAACAAAATTTACATTTTTTTATAAAGAAATAAAAAAGTTTCTGCAGTTTTTGTGTGATTTTTAAGAAAAACGTTTTTTTGGTATAATTTTAAAAATAATCGACCGAAAAATTTTAAAACTACATTTCTAATTAGATTTCATGAAAATAAAATTATTTAAACAAAATTTACATTTTTTTATAAAGAAATAAAAAAGTTACAGCAGTTTTTGTTTGATTTTTAAGAAAAACGCATTATTTCTAAAAAATAACGTTTTTTTGATATAATTTTAAAAGTAATCGTCCGAAAAATTTTAAAACTACATTTCTAATTAGATTTCATGAAAATAATATTATTTAAACAAAATTTACATTTTTTTATAAAGAAATAAAAAAGTTACAGCAGTTTTAGTTTGATTTTTAAGAAAAACGTTTTTTTGGTATAATTTTAAAAATAATCGACCGAAAAATTTTAAAACTACATTTCTAATTAGATTTCATGAAAATAAAATCATTTAAACAAAATTTACATTTTTTTATAAAGAAATAAAAAAGTTACAGCAGTTTTTGTTTGATTTTTAAGAAAAACGCATTATTTCTAAAAAATAACGTTTTTTTGATATAATTTTAAAAGTAATCGTCCGAAAAATTTTAAAACTACATTTCTAATTAGATTTCATGAAAATAAAATTATTTAAACAAAATTTACATTTTTTTATAAAGAAATAAAAAAGTTTCTGCAGTTTTTGTGTGATTTTTAAGAAAAACGTTTTTTTGGTATAATTTTAAAAATAATCGACCGAAAAATTTTAAAACTACATTTCTAATTAGATTTCATGAAAATAAAATTATTTAAACAAAATTTACATTTTTTTATAAAGAAATAAAAAAGTTACAGCAGTTTTTGTTTGATTTTTAAGAAAAACGCATTATTTCTAAAAAATAACGTTTTTTTGATATAATTTTAAAAGTAATCGTCCGAAAAATTTTAAAACTACATTTCTAATTAGATTTCATGAAAATAATATTATTTAAACAAAATTTACATTTTTTTATAAAGAAATAAAAAAGTTACAGCAGTTTTAGTTTGATTTTTAAGAAAAACGTTTTTTTGGTATAATTTTAAAAATAATCGACCGAAAAATTTTAAAACTACATTTCTAATTAGATTTCATGAAAATAAAATTATTTAAACAAAATTTACATTTTTTTATAAAGAAATAAAAAAGTTTCTGCAGTTTTTGTGTGATTTTTAAGAAAAACGTTTTTTTGGTATAATTTTAAAAATAATCGACCGAAAAATTTTAAAACTACATTTCTAATTAGATTTCATGAAAATAAAATTATTTAATCAAAATTTACATTTTTTTATAAAGAAATAAAAAAGTTACAGCAGTTTTTGTTTGATTTTTAAGAAAAACGCATTATTTCTAAAAAATAACGTTTTTTTGATATAATTTTAAAAGTAATCGTCCGAAAAATTTTAAAACTACATTTCTAATTAGATTTCGTGAAAATAATATTATTTAAACAAAATTTACATTTTTTTATAAAGAAATAAAAAAGTTACAGCAGTTTTAGTTTGATTTTTAAGAAAAACGTTTTTTTGGTATAATTTTAAAAATAATCGACCGAAAAATTTTAAAACTACATTTCTAATTAGATTTCATGAAAATAAAATTATTTAAACAAAATTTACATTTTTTTATAAAGAAATAAAAAAGTTACAGCAGTTTTTGTTTGATTTTTAAGAAAAACGCATTATTTCTAAAAAATAACGTTTTTTTGATATAATTTTAAAAGTAATCGTCCGAAAAATTTTAAAACTACATTTCTAATTAGACTTCATGAAAATAAAATTATTTAAACAAAATTTACATTTTTTTATAAAGAAATAAAAAAGTTTCTGCAGTTTTTGTGTGATTTTTAAGAAAAACGTTTTTTTGGTATAATTTTAAAAATAATCGACCGAAAAATTTTAAAACTACATTTCTAATTAGATTTCATGAAAATAAAATTATTTAAACAAAATTTACATTTTTTTATAAAGAAATAAAAAAGTTACAGCAGTTTTTGTTTGATTTTTAAGAAAAACGCATTATTTCTAAAAAATAACGTTTTTTTGATATAATTTTAAAAGTAATCGTCCGAAAAATTTTAAAACTACATTTCTAATTAGATTTCATGAAAATAATATTATTTAAACAAAATTTACATTTTTTTATAAAGAAATAAAAAAGTTACAGCAGTTTTAGTTTGATTTTTAAGAAAAACGTTTTTTTGGTATAATTTTAAAAATAATCGACCGAAAAATTTTAAAACTACATTTCTAATTAGATTTCATGAAAATAAAATTATTTAAACAAAATTTACATTTTTTTATAAAGAAATAAAAAAGTTACAGCAGTTTTTGTTTGATTTTTAAGAAAAACGCATTATTTCTAAAAAATAAAGTTTTTTTGATATAATTTTAAAAGTAATCGTCCGAAAAATTTTAAAACTACATTTCTAATTAGATTTCATGAAAATAAAATTATTTAAACAAAATTTACATTTTTTTATAAAGAAATAAAAAAGTTTCTGCAGTTTTTGTGTGATTTTTAAGAAAAACGTTTTTTTGGTATAATTTTAAAAATAATCGACCGAAAAATTTTAAAACTACATTTCTAATTAGATTTCATGAAAATAAAATTATTTAAACAAAATTTACATTTTTTTATAAAGAAATAAAAAAGTTACAGCAGTTTTTGTTTGATTTTTAAGAAAAACGCATTATTTCTAAAAAATAACGTTTTTTTGATTTAATTTTAAAAGTAATCGTCCGAAAAATTTTAAAACTACATTTCTAATTAGATTTCATGAAAATAATATTATTTAAACAAAATTTACATTTTTTTATAAAGAAATAAAAAAGTTACAGCAGTTTTAGTTTGATTTTTAAGAAAAACGTTTTTTTGGTATAATTTTAAAAATAATCGACCGAAAAATTTTAAAACTACATTTCTAATTAGATTTCATGAAAATAAAATTATTTAAACAAAATTTACATTTTTTTATAAAGAAATAAAAAAGTTTCTGCAGTTTTTGTGTGATTTTTAAGAAAAACGTTTTTTTGGTATAATTTTAAAAATAATCGACCGAAAAATTTTAAAACTACATTTCTAATTAGATTTCATGAAAATAAAATTATTTAAACAAAATTTACATTTTTTTATAAAGAAATAAAAAAGTTACAGCAGTTTTTGTTTGATTTTTAAGAAAAACGCATTATTTCTAAAAAATAACGTTTTTTTGATATAATTTTAAAAGTAATCGTCCGAAAAATTTTAAAACTACATTTCTAATTAGATTTCATGAAAATAAAATTATTTAAACAAAATTTACATTTTTATATAAAGAAATAAAAAAGTTTCTGCAGTTTTTGTGTGATTTTTAAGAAAAACGTTTTTTTGGTATAATTTTAAAAATAATCGACCGAAAAATTTTAAAACTACATTTCTAATTAGATTTCATGAAAATAAAATTATTTAAACAAAATTTACATTTTTTTATAAAGAAATAAAAAAGTTACAGCAGTTTTTGTTTGATTTTTAAGAAAAACGCATTATTTCTAAAAAATAACGTTTTTTTGATATAATTTTAAAAGTAATCGTCCGAAAAATTTTAAAACTACATTTCTAATTAGATTTCATGAAAATAATATTATTTAAACAAAATTTACATTTTTTTATAAAGAAATAAAAAAGTTACAGCAGTTTTAGTTTGATTTTTAAGAAAAAGGTTTTTTTGGTATAATTTTAAAAATAATCGACCGAAAAATTTTAAAACTACATTTCTAATTAGATTTCATGAAAATAAAATTATTTAAACAAAATTTACATTTTTTTATAAAGAAATAAAAAAGTTACAGCAGTTTTTGTTTGATTTTTAAGAAAAACGTTTTTTTGGTATAATTTTAAAAATAATCGACCGAAAAATTTTAAAACTACATTTCTAATTAGATTTCATGAAAATAAAATTATTTAAACAAAATTTACATTTTTTTATAAAGAAATAAAAAAGTTACAGCAGTTTTTGTTTGATTTTTAAGAAAAACGCATTATTTCTAAAAAATAACGTTTTTTTGATATAATTTTAAAAGTAATCGTCCGAAAAATTTTAAAACTACATTTCTAATTAGATTTCATGAAAATAATATTATTTAAACAAAATTTACATTTTTTTATAAAGAAATAAAAAAGTTACAGCAGTTTTAGTTTGATTTTTAAGAAAAACGTTTTTTTGGTATAATTTTAAAAATAATCGACCGAAAAATTTTAAAACTACATTTCTAATTAGATTTCATGAAAATAAAATTATTTAAACAAAATTTACATTTTTTTATAAAGAAATAAAAAAGTTACAGCAGTTTTAGTTTGATTTTTACGAAAAACGTTTTTTTGGTATAATTTTAAAAATAATCGACCGAAAAATTTTAAAACTACATTTCTAATTCGATTTCATGAAAATAAAATTATTTAAACAAAATTTACATTTTTTTATAAAGAAATAAAAAAGTTACAGCAGTTTTTGTTTGATTTTTAAGAAAAACGCATTATTTCTAAAAAATAACGTTTTTTTGATATAATTTTAAAAGTAATCGTCCGAAAAATTTTAAAACTACATTTCTAATTAGATTTCATGAAAATAAAATTATTTAAACAAAATTTACATTTTTTTATAAAGAAATAAAAAAGTTTCTGCAGTTTTTGTGTGATTTTTAAGAAAAACGTTTTTTTGGTATAATTTTAAAAATAATCGACCGAAAAATTTTAAAACTACATTTCTAATTAGATTTCATGAAAATAAAATTATTTAAACAAAATTTACATTTTTTTATAAAGAAATTAAAAGTTACAGCAGTTTTTGTTTGATTTTTAAGAAAAACGCATTATTTCTAAAAAATAACGTTTTTTTGATATAATTTTAAAAGTAATCGTCCGAAAAATTTTAAAACTACATTTCTAATTAGATTTCATGAAAATAATATTATTTAAACAAAATTTACATTTTTTTATAAAGAAATAAAAAAGTTACAGCAGTTTTAGTTTGATTTTTAAGAAAAACGTTTTTTTGGTATAATTTTAAAAATAATCGACCGAAAAATTTTAAAACTACATTTCTAATTAGATTTCATGAAAATAAAATTATTTAAACAAAATTTACATTTTTTTATAAAGAAATAAAAAAGTTACAGCAGTTTTTGTTTGATTTTTAAGAAAAACGCATTATTTCTAAAAAATAACGTTTTTTTGATATAATTTTAAAAGTAATCGTAAGAAAAATTTTAAAACTACATTTCTAATTAGATTTCATGAAAATAAAATTATTTAAACAAAATTTACATTTTTTTATAAAGAAATAAAAAAGTTTCTGCAGTTTTTGTGTGATTTTTAAGAAAAACGTTTTTTTGGTATAATTTTAAAAATAATTGACCGAAAAATTTTAAAACTACATTTCTAATTAGATTTCATGAAAATAAAATTATTTAAACAAAATTTACATTTTTTTATAAAGAAATAAAAAATTTACAGCAGTTTTTGTTTGATTTTTAAGAAAAACGCATTATTTCTAAAAAATAACGTTTTTTTGATATAATTTTAAAAGTAATCGTCCGAAAAATTTTAAAACTACATTTCTAATTAGATTTCATGAAAATAATATTATTTAAACAAAATTTACATTTTTTTATAAAGAAATAAAAAAGTTACAGCAGTTTTAGTTTGATTTTTAAGAAAAACGTTTTTTTGGTATAATTTTAAAAATAATCGACCGAAAAATTTTAAAACTACATTTCTAATTAGATTTCATGAAAATAAAATTATTTAAACAAAATTTACATTTTTTTATAAAGAAATAAAAAAGTTACAGCAGTTTTTGTTTGATTTTTAAGAAAAACGCATTATTTCTAAAAATAACGTTTTTTTGATATAATTTTAAAAGTAATCGTCCGAAAAATTTTAAAACTACATTTCTAATTAGATTTCATGAAAATAATATTATTTAAACAAAATTTACATTTTTTTATAAAGAAATAAAAAAGTTACAGCAGTTTTAGTTTGATTTTTAAGAAAAACGTTTTTTTGGTATAATTTTAAAAATAATCGACCGAAAAATTTTAAAACTACATTTCTAATTAGATTTTATGAAAATAAAATTATTTAAACAAAATTTACATTTTTTTATAAAGAAATAAAAAAGTTACAGCAGTTTTTGTTTGATTTTTAAGAAAAACGCATTATTTCTAAAAAATAACGTTTTTTTGATATAATTTTAAAAGTAATCGTCCGAAAAATTTTAAAACTACATTTCTAATTAGATTTCATGAAAATAATATTATTTAAACAAAATTTACATTTTTTTATAAAGAAATAAAAAAGTTACAGCAGTTTTAGTTTGATTTTTAAGAAAAACGTTTTTTTGGTATAATTTTAAAAATAATCGACCGAAAAATTTTAAAACTACATTTCTAATAAGATTTCATGAAAATAAAATTATTTAAACAAAATTTACATTTTTTTATAAAGAAATAAAAAAGTTACAGCAGTTTTTGTTTGATTTTTAAGAAAAACGCATTATTTCTAAAAAATAACGTTTTTTTGATATAATTTTAAAAGTAATCGTCCGAAAAATTTTAAAACTACATTTCTAATTAGATTTCATGAAAATAATATTATTTAAACAAAATTTACATTTTTTTATAAAGAAATAAAAAAGTTACAGCAGTTTTAGTTTGATTTTTAAGAAAAACGTTTTTTTGGTATAATTTTAAAAATAATCGACCGAAAAATTTTAAAACTACATTTCTAATTAGATTTCATGAAAATAAAATTATTTAAACAAAATTTACATTTTTTTATAAAGAAATAAAAAAGTTACAGCAGTTTTTGTTTGATTTTTAAGAAAAACGCATTATTTCTAAAAAATAACGTTTTTTTGATATAATTTTAAAAGTAATCGTCCGAAAAATTTTAAAACTACATTTCTAATTAGATTTCATAAAAATAATATTATTTAAACAAAATTTACATTTTTTTATAAAGAAATAAAAAAGTTACAGCAGTTTTAGTTTGATTTTTAAGAAAACGTTTTTTTGGTATAATTTTAAAAATAATCGACCGAAAAATTTTAAAACTACATTTCTAATTAGATTTCATGAAAATAAAATTATTTAAACAAAATTTACATTTTTTTATAAAGAAATAAAAAAGTTACAGCAGTTTTTGTTTGATTTTTAAGAAAAACGCATTATTTCTAAAAAATAACGTTTTTTTGATATAATTTTAAAAGTAATCGTCCGAAAAATTTTAAAACTACATTTCTAATTAGATTTCATGAAAATAATATTATTTAAACAAAATTTACATTTTTTTATAAAGAAATAAAAAAGTTACAGCAGTTTTAGTTTGATTTTTAAGAAAAACGTTTTTTTGGTATAATTTTAAAAATAATCGACCGAAAAATTTTAAAACTACATTTCTAATTAGATTTCATGAAAATAAAATTATTTAAACAAAATTTATATTTTTTTATAAAGAAATAAAAAAGTTACAGCAGTTTTTGTTTGATTTTTAAGAAAAACGCATTATTTCTAAAAAATAACGTTTTTTTGATATAATTTTAAAAGTAATCGTCCGAAAAATTTTAAAACTACATTTCTAATTAGATTTCATGAAAATAATATTATTTAAACAAAATTTACATTTTTTTATAAAGAAATAAAAAAGTTACAGCAGTTTTAGTTTGATTTTTAAGAAAAACGTTTTTTTGGTATAATTTTAAAAATAATCGACCGAAAAATTTAAAACTACATTTCTAATTAGATTTCATGAAAATAAAATTATTTAAACAAAATTTACATTTTTTTATAAAGAAATAAAAAAGTTACAGCAGTTTATGTTTGATTTTTAAGAAAAACGCATTATTTCTAAAAAATAACGTTTTTTTGATATAATTTTAAAAGTAATCGTCCGAAAAATTTTAAAACTACATTTCTAATTAGATTTCATGAAAATAATATTATTTAAACAAAATTTACATTTTTTTATAAAGAAATAAAAAAGTTACAGCAGTTTTAGTTTGATTTTTAAGAAAAACGTTTTTTTGGTATAATTTTAAAAATAATCGACCGAAAAATTTTAAAACTACATTTCTAATTAGATTTCATGAAAATAAAATTATTTAAACAAAATTTACATTTTTTTATAAAGAAATAAAAAAGTTACAGCAGTTTTTGTTTGATTTTTAAGAAAAACGCATTATTTCTAAAAAATAACGTTTTTTTGATATAATTTTAAAAGTAATCGTCCGAAAAATTTTAAAACTACATTTCTAATTAGATTTCATGAAAATAATATTATTTAAACAAAATTTACATTTTTTTATAAAGAAATAAAAAAGTTTCTGCAGTTTTTGTGTGATTTTTAAGAAAAACGTTTTTTTGGTATAATTTTAAAAATAATCGACCGAAAAATTTTAAAACTACATTTCTAATTAGATTTCATGAAAATAAAATTATTTAAATAAAATTTACATTTTTTTATAAAGAAATAAAAAAGTTACAGCAGTTTTTGTTTGATTTTTAAGAAAAACGCATTATTTCTAAAAAATAACGTTTTTTTGATATAATTTTAAAAGTAATCGTCCGAAAAATTTTAAAACTACATTTCTAATTAGATTTCATGAAAATAATATTATTTAAACAAAATTTACATTTTTTTATAAAGAAATAAAAAAGTTACAGCAGTTTTTGTTTGATTTTTAAGAAAAACGCATTATTTCTAAAAAATTACGTTTTTTTGATATAATTTTAAAAGTAATCGTCCGAAAAATTTTAAAACTACATTTCTAATTAGATTTCATGAAAATAATATTATTTAAACAAAATTTACATTTTTTTATAAAGAAATAAAAAAGTTTCTTCAGTTTTTGTGTGATTTTTAAGAAAAACGTTTTTTTTGGTATAATTTTAAAAATAATCGACCGAAAAATTTTAAAACTACATTTCTAATTAGATTTCATGAAAATAAAATTATTTAAACAAAATTTACATTTTTTTATAAAGAAATAAAAAAGTTACAGCAGTTTTTGTTTGATTTTTAAGAAAAACGCATTATTTCTAAAAAATAACGTTTTTTTGATATAATTTTAAAAGTAATCGTCCGAAAAATTTTAAAACTACATTTCTAATTAGATTTCATGAAAATAATATTATTTAAACAAAATTTACATTTTTTTATAAAAAAATAAAAAGTTTCTGCAGTTTTTGTGTGATTTTTAAGAAAAACGTTTTTTTGGTATAATTTTAAAAATAATCGACCGAAAAATTTTAAAACTACATTTCTAATTAGATTTCATGAAAATAAAATTATTTAAACAAAATTTACATTTTTTTATAAAGAAATAAAAAAGTTACAGCAGTTTTTGTTTGATTTTTAAGAAAAACGCATTATTTCTAAAAAATAACGTTTTTTGATATAATTTTAAAAGTAATCGTCCGAAAAATTTTAAAACTACATTTCTAATTAGATTTCATGAAAATAAAATTATTTAAACAAAATTTACATTTTTTTATAAAGAAATAAAAAAGTTTCTGCAGTTTTTGTGTGATTTATAAGAAAAACGTTTTTTTGGTATAATTTTAAAAATAATCGACCGAAAAATTTTAAAACTACATTTCTAATTAGATTTCATGAAAATAAAATTATTTAAACAAAATTTACATTTTTTTATAAAGAAATAAAAAAGTTGCAGCAGTTTTTGTTTGATTTTTAAGAAAAACGCATTATTTCTAAAAAATAACGTTTTTTTGATATAATTTTAAAAGTAATCGTCCGAAAAATTTTAAAACTACATTTCTAATTAGATTTCATGAAAATAATATTATTTAAACAAAATTTACATTTTTTTATAAAGAAATAAAAAAGTTACAGCAGTTTTTGTTTGATTTTAAGAAAAACGCATTATTTCTAAAAAATAACGTTTTTTTGATATAATTTTAAAAGTAATCGTCCGAAAAATTTTAAAACTACATTTCTAATTAGATTTCATGAAAATAATATTATTTAAACAAAATTTACATTTTTTTATAAAGAAATAAAAAAGTTACAGCAGTTTTAGTTTGATTTTTAAGAAAAACGTTTTTTTGGTATAATTTTAAAAATAATC
>CAXARA010001217.1:0-63000 GCA_963971135.1 Stenus bimaculatus
TTTTAATTTTGTTTAAATAAGTTAGCTTTCATGGAATCTAATTAGAAATGCCATTTTTAAATTTCTCGGACGATTTATTCTAAACTTATACAAAAAAAGGTTTTTCCTAAAAATCGCACAAAAACTGCTGTAACTTTTTTATTTCTTCATAAAAATTTTTTAATTTTGTTTAAATAAGTTAGCTTTCATGGAATCTAATTAGAAATGCCATTTTTAAATTTCTCGGACGATTTATTCTAAACTTATACAAAAAAAGGTTTTTCCTAAAAATCGCACAAAAACTGCTGTAACTTTTTTATTTCTTCATAAAAAAATTTCAATTTTGTTTAAATAATTTTGTTTTTATGAAATCTAAATAGAAATGCCGTTTTTAAATATCTCGGACGATTTATTCTAAACTTATACAAAAAAAGGTTTTTCCTAAAAATCGCACAAAAACTGCTGTAACTTTTTTATTTCTTCATAAAAAAATTTCAATTTTGTTTAAATAATTTTGTTTTTATGAAATCTAAATAGAAATGCCGTTTTTAAATATCTCGGACGATTTATTCTAAACTTATACAAAAAAAGGTTTTTCCTAAAAATCGCACAAAAACTGCTGTAACTTTTTTATTTCTTCATAAAAATTTTTTAATTTTGTTTAAATAATTTTGTTTTTATGAAATCTAAATAGAAATGCCGTTTTTAAATATCTCGGACGATTTATTCTAAACTTATACAAAAAAAGGTTTTTCTTAAAAATCGCACAAAAACTGCTGTAACTTTTTTATTTCTTCATAAAAAAATTTCAATTTTGTTTAAATAATTTTGTTTTCATGAAATCTAAATAGAAATGCCGTTTTTAAATATCTCGGACGATTTATTCTAAACTTATACAAAAAAAGGTTTTTCTTAAAAATCGCACAAAAACTACTGTAACTTTTTTATTTCTTCATAAAAAAATTTCAATTTTGTTTAAATAATTTTGTTTTTATGAAATCTAGATAGAAATGCCGTTTTTAAATATCTCGGACGATTTATTCTAAACTTATACAAAAAAAGGTTTTTCTTAAAAATCGCACAAAAACTGCTGTAACTTTTTTATTTCTTCATAAAAAAATTTCAATTTTGTTTAAATAATTTTGTTTTCATGAAATCTAAATAGAAATGCCGTTTTTAAATATCTCGGACGATTTATTCTAAACTTATACAAAAAAAGGTTTTTCTTAAAAATCGCACAAAAACTACTGTAACTTTTTTATTTCTTCATAAAAAAATTTCAATTTTGTTTAAATAATTTTGTTTTTATGAAATCTAAATAGAAATGCCGTTTTTAAATATCTCGGACGATTTATTCTAAACTTATACAAAAAAAGGTTTTTCTTAAAAATCGCACAAAAACTGCTGTAACTTTTTTATTTCTTCATAAAAAAATTTCAATTTTGTTTAAATAATTTTGTTTTCATGAAATCTAAATAGAAATGCCGTTTTTAAATATCTCGGACGATTTATTCTAAACTTATACAAAAAAGGTTTTTCTTAAAAATCGCACAAAAACTACTGTAACTTTTTTATTTCTTCATAAAAAAATTTCAATTTTGTTTAAATAATTTTGTTTTTATGAAATCTAAATAGAAATGCCGTTTTTAAATATCTCGGACGATTTATTCTAAACTTATACAAAAAAAGGTTTTTCTTAAAAATCGCACAAAAACTGCTGTAACTTTTTTATTTCTTCATAAAAAAATTTCAATTTTGTTTAAATAATTTTGTTTTCATGAAATCTAGATAGAAATGCCGTTTTTAAATATCTCGGACGATTTATTCTAAACTTATACAAAAAAAGGTTTTTCTTAAAAATCGCACAAAAACTGCTGTAACTTTTTTATTTCTTCATAAAAAAATTTCAATTTTGTTTAAATAATTTTGTTTTCATGAAATCTAGATAGAAATGCCGTTTTTAAATATCTCGGACGATTTATTCTAAACTTATACAAAAAAAGGTTTTTCTTAAAAATCGCACAAAAACTGCTGTAACTTTTTTATTTCTTCATAAAAAAATTTCAATTTTGTTTAAATAATTTTGTTTTTATGAAATCTAGATAGAAATGCCGTTTTTAAATATCTCGGACGATTTATTCTAAACTTATACAAAAAAAGGTTTTTCTTAAAAATCGCACAAAAACTGCTGTAACTTTTTTATTTCTTCATAAAAAAATTTCAATTTTGTTTAAATAATTTTGTTTTCATGAAATCTAAATAGAAATGCCGTTTTTAAATATCTCGGACGATTTATTCTAAACTTATACAAAAAAAGGTTTTTCTTAAAAATCGCACAAAAACTGCTGTAACTTTTATATTTCTTCATAAAAAAATTTCAATTTTGTTTAAATAATTTTGTTTTCATGAAATCTAAATAGAAATGCCGTTTTTAAATATTTAGGACGATTTATTCTAAAGTTATACAAAAAAAGGTTTTTCTTAAAAATCGCACAAAAACTGCTGTAACTTTTATATTTCTTCATAAAAAAATTTCAATTTTGTTTAAATAATTTTGTTTTCATGAAATCTAAATAGAAATGCCGTTTTTAAATATCTCGGACGATTTATTCTAAACTTATACAAAAAAAGGTTTTTCTTAAAAATCGCACAAAAACTGCTGTAACTTTTTTATTTCTTCATAAAAAAATTTCAATTTTGTTTAAATAATTTTGTTTTCATGAAATCTAGATAGAAATGCCGTTTTTAAATATCTCGGACGATTTATTCTAAACTTATACAAAAAAAGGTTTTTCTTAAAAATCGCACAAAAACTGCTGTAACTTTTTTATTTCTTCATAAAAATTTTTTAATTTTGTTTAAATAAGTTAGCTTTCATGGAATCTAATTAGAAATGCCATTTTTAAATTTCTCGGACGATTTATTCTAAACTTATACAAAAAAAGGTTTTTCTTAAAAATCGCACAAAAACTGCTGTAACTTTTATATTTCTTCATAAAAAAATTTCAATTTTGTTTAAATAATTTTGTTTTCATGAAATCTAGATAGAAATGCCATTTTTAAATATCTCGGAAGATTTATTCTAAACTTATACAAAAAAAGGTTTTTCTTAAAAATCGCACAAAAACTGCTGTAACTTTTTTATTTCTTCATAAAAATTTTTTAATTTTGTTTAAATAAGTTAGCTTTCATGGAATCTAATTAGAAATGCCATTTTTAAATTTCTCGGACGATTTATTCTAAACTTATACAAAAAAAGGTTTTTCTTAAAAATCGCACAAAAACTGCTGTAACTTTTATATTTCTTCATAAAAAAATTTCAATTTTGTTTAAATAATTTTGTTTTCATGAAATCTAAATAGAAATGCCGTTTTTAAATATCTCGGACGATTTATTCTAAAGTTATACAAAAAAAGGTTTTTCTTAAAAATCGCACAAAAACTGCTGTAACTTTTATATTTCTTCATAAAAAAATTTCAATTTTGTTTAAATAATTTTGTTTTCATGAAATCTAAATAGAAATGCCGTTTTTAAATATCTCGGACGATTTATTCTAAAGTTATACAAAAAAAGGTTTTTCTTAAAAATCGCACAAAAACTGCTGTAACTTTTTTATTTCTTCATAAAAATTTTTTAATTTTGTTTAAATAAGTTAGCTTTCATGGAATCTAATTAGAAATGCCATTTTTAAATTTCTCGGACGATTTATTCTAAAGTTATACAAAAAAAGGTTTTTCTTCAAAATCGCACAAAAACTGCTGTAACTTTTTTATTTCTTCATAAAAATTTTTTAATTTTGTTTAAATAAGTTAGCTTTCATGGAATCTAATTAGAAATGCCATTTTAAAATTTCTCGGACGATTTATTCTAAAGTTATACAAAAAAAGGTTTTTCTTAAAAATCGCACAAAAACTGCTGTAACTTTTTTATTTCTTCATAAAAAAATTTCAATATTGTTTAAATAATTTTGTTTTCATGAAATCTAGATAGAAATGCCGTTTTTAAATATCTCGGACGATTTATTCTAAACTTATACAAAAAAAGGTTTTTCTTAAAAATCGCACAAAAACTGCTGTAACTTTTTTATTTCTTCATAAAAAAATTTCAATTTTGTTTAAATAATTTTGTTTTCATGAAATCTAGATAGAAATGCCGTTTTTAAATATTTCGGACGATTTATTCTAAAGTTATACAAAAAAAGGTTTTTCTTAAAAATCGCACAAAAACTGCTGTAACTTTTTTATTTCTTCTTAAAAATTTTTTAATTTTGTTTAAATAAGTTAGCTTTCATGGAATCTAATTAGAAATGCCATTTTTAAATTTCTCGGACGATTTATTCTAAAGTTATACAAAAAAAGGTTTTTCTTAAAAATCGCACAAAAACTGCTGTAACTTTTTTATTTCTTCATAAAAATTTTTTAATTTTGTTTAAATAAGTTAGCTTTCATGGAATCTAATTAAAAATGCCATTTTTAAATTTCTCGGACGATTTATTCTAAAGTTATACAAAAAAAGGTTTTTCTTCAAAATCGCACAAAAACTGCTGTAACTTTTTTATTTCTTCATAAAAATTTTTTAATTTTGTTTAAATAAGTTAGCTTTCATGGAATCTAATTAGAAATGCCATTTTAAAATTTCTCGGACGATTTATTCTAAAGTTATACAAAAAAAGGTTTTTCTTAAAAATCGCACAAAAACTGCTGTAACTTTTTTATTTCTTCATAAAAAAATTTCAATTTTGTTTAAATAATTTTGTTTTCATGAAATCTAGATAGAAATGCCGTTTTTAAATATCTCGGACGATTTATTCTAAACTTATACAAAAAAAGGTTTTTCTTAAAAATCGCACAAAAACTGCTGTAACTTTTTTATTTCTTCATAAAAAAATTTCAATTTTGTTTAAATAATTTTGTTTTCATGAAATCTAAATAGAAATGCCGTTTTTAAATTTCTCGGACGATTTATTCTAAAGTTATACAAAAAAAGGTTTTTCTTAAAAGTCGCACAAAAACTGCTGTAACTTTTTTATTTCTTCATAAAAAATTTTTAATTTTGTTTAAATAAGTTAGCTTTCATGGAATCTAATTAGAAATGCCATTTTAAAATTTCTCGGACGATTTATTCTAAAGTTATACAAAAAAAGGTTTTTCTTCAAAATCGCACAAAAACTGCTGTAACTTTTTTATTTCTTCATAAAAATTTTTTAATTTTGTTTAAATAAGTTAGCTTTCATGGAATCTAATTAGAAATGCCATTTTAAAATTTCTCGGACGATTTATTCTAAAGTTATACAAAAAAAGGTTTTTCTTCAAAATCGCACAAAAACTGCTGTAACTTTTTTATTTCTTCATAAAAATTTTTTAATTTTGTTTAAATAAGTTAGCTTTCATGGAATCTAATTAGAAATGCCATTTTTAAATTTCTCGGACGATTTATTCTAAACTTATACAAAAAAAGGTTTTTCTTAAAAATCGCACAAAAACTGCTGTAACTTTTTTATTTCTTCATAAAAATTTTTTAATTTTGTTTAAATAAGTTAGCTTTCATGGAATCTAATTAGAAATGCCATTTTTAAATTTCTCGGACGATTTATTCTAAACTTATACAAAAAAAGGTTTTTCTTAAAAATCGCACAAAAACTGCTGTAACTTTTTTATTTCTTCATAAAAAAATTTCAATTTTGTTTAAATAATTTTGTTTTGATGAAATCTAAATAGAAATGCCGTTTTTAAATTTCTCGGACGATTTATTCTAAAGTTATACAAAAAAAGGTTTTTCTTAAAAGTCGCACAAAAACTGCTGTAACTTTTTTATTTCTTCATAAAAATTTTTTAATTTTGTTTAAATAAGTTAGCTTTCATGGAATCTAATTAGAAATGCCATTTTTAAATTTCTCGGACGATTTATTCTAAAGTTATACAAAAAAAGGTTTTTCTTAAAAATCGCACAAAAACTGCTGTAACTTTTTTATTTCTTCATAAAAAAATTTCAATTTTGTTTAAATAATTTTGTTTTCATGAAATCTAGATAGAAATGCCGTTTTTAAATATCTCGGACGATTTATTCTAAAGTTATACAAAAAAAGGTTTTTCTTAAAAATCACACAAAAACTGCTGTAACTTTTTTATTTCTTCATAAAAAAATTTCAATTTTGTTTAAATAATTTTGTTTTCATGAAATCTAGATAGAAATGCCGTTTTTAAATTTCTCGGACGATTTATTCTAAAGTTATACAAAAAAAGGTTTTTCTTAAAAATCGCACAAAAACTGCTGTAACTTTTTTATTTCTTCATAAAAAAATTTCAATTTTGTTTAAATAATTTTGTTTTCATGAAATCTAGATAGAAATGCCGTTTTTAAATATCTCGGACGATTTATTCTAAAGTTATACAAAAAAAGGTTTTTCTTAAAAATCACACAAAAACTGCTGTAACTTTTTTATTTCTTCATAAAAAAATTTCAATTTTGATTAAATAATTTTGTTTTCATGAAATCTAAATGGAAATGCCATTTTTAAATTTCTCGGACAATTTATTCTAAAGTTATACAAAAAAAGGTTTTTCTTAAAAATCGCACAAAAACTGCTGTAACTTTTTTATTTCTTTATAAAAAAATTTCAATTTTGTTTAAATAATTTTGTTTTGATGAAATCTAGATAGAAATGCCGTTTTTAAATATCTCGGACGATTTATTCTAAAGTTATACAAAAAAGGTTTTTCTTAAAAATCGCACAAAAACTGCTGTAACTTTTTTATTTCTTCATAAAAAAATTTCAATTTTGTTTAAATAATTTTGTTTTGATGAAATCTAAATAGAAATGCCGTTTTTAAATTTCTCGGACGATTTATTCTAAAGTTATACAAAAAAAGGTTTTTCTTAAAAATCGCACAAAAACTGCTGTAACTTTTTTATTTCTTCATAAAAAAATTTCAATTTTGATTAAATAATTTTGTTTTGATGAAATCTAAATAGAAATGCCGTTTTTAAATTTCTCGGACGATTTATTCTAAACTTATACAAAAAAAGGTTTTTCTTAAAAATCGCACAAAAACTGCTGTAACTTTTTTATTTCTTTATAAAAAAATTTCAATTTTGTTTAAATAATTTTGTTTTGATGAAATCTAAATAGAAATGCCATTTTAAAATTTCTCGGACGATTTATTCTAAAGTGATACAAAAAAAGGTTTTTCTTAAAAATCGCACAAAAACTGCTGTAACTTTTTTATTTCTTCATAAAAAAATTTCAATTTTGTTTAAATAATTTTGTTTTCATGAAATCTAGATAGAAATGCCGTTTTTAAATATCTCGGACGATTTATTCTAAACTTATACAAAAAAAGGTTTTTCTTAAAAATCGCACAAAAACTGCTGTAACTTTTTTATTTCTTTATAAAAAAATTTCAATTTTGTTTAAATAATTTTGTTTTGATGAAATCTAAATAGAAATGCCATTTTAAAATTTCTCGGACGATTTATTCTAAACTTATACAAAAAAAGGTTTTTCTTAAAAATCGCACAAAAACTGCTGTAACTTTTTTATTTCTTCATAAAAATTTTTCAATTTTGTTTAAATAATTTTGTTTTCATGAAATCTGGATAGAAATGCCGTTTTTAAATATCTCGGACGATTTATTCTAAACTTATACAAAAAAAGGTTTTTCCTAAAAATCGCACAAAAACTGCTGTAACTTTTTTATTTCTTCATAAAAATTTTTCAATTTTGTTTAAATAATTTTGTTTTCATGAAATCTGGATAGAAATGCCGTTTTTAAATATCTCGGACGATTTATTCTAAACTTATACAAAAAAAGGTTTTTCTTAAAAATCGCACAAAAACTGCTGTAACTTTTTTATTTCTTCATAAAAAAATTTCAATTTTGTTTAAATAATTTTGTTTTCATGAAATCTAGATAGAAATGCCGTTTTTAAATATCTCGGACGATTTATTCTAAACTTATACAAAAAAAGGTTTTTCTTAAAAATCGCACAAAAACTGGGGAAACTTTTTTATTTCTTCATAAAATTTTTTTAATTTTGTTTAAATAAGTTAGCTTTCATGGAATCTAATTAGAAATGCCATTTTAAAATTTCTCGGACGATTTATTCTAAAGTTATACAAAAAAAGGTTTTTCTTAAAAATCGCACAAAAACTGCTGTAACTTTTTTATTTCTTCATAAAAAAATTTCAATTTTGTTTAAATAATTTTCTTTTCATGAAATCTAGATAGAAATGCCGTTTTTAAATATCTCAGGCGATTTATTCTAAACTTATACAAAAAAAGGTTTTTCTTAAAAATCGCACAAAAACTGCTGTAACTTTTTTATTTCTTCATAAAAATTTTTTAATTTTGTTTAAATAAGTTAGCTTTCATGAAATCTAATTAGAAATGCCATTTTAAAATTTCTCGGACGATTTATTCTAAAGTTATACAAAAAAAGGTTTTTCTTAAAAATCGCACAAAAACTGCTGTAACTTTTTTATTTCTTCATAAAAAAATTTCAATTTTGTTTAAATAATTTTGTTTTCATGAAATCTAGATAGAAATGCCGTTTTTAAATATTTTGGACGATTTATTCTAAACTTAAACAAAAAAAGGTTTTTCTTAAAAATCGCACAAAAACTGCTGTAACTTTTTTATTTCTTCATAAAAAAATTTCAATTTTGTTTAAATAATTTTGTTTTCATGAAATCTAGATAGAAATGCCGTTTTTAAATATCTCGGACGATTTATTCTAAACTTATATAAAAAAAGGTTTTTCTTAAAAATCGCACAAAAACTGCTGTAACTTTTTTATTTCTTCATAAAAAAATTTCAATTTTGTTTAAATAATTTTGTTTTCATGAAATCTAGATAGAAATGCCGTTTTTAAATATCTCGGACGATTTATTCTAAACTTATACAAAAAAAGGTTTTTCTTAAAAATCGCACAAAAACTGGGGAAACTTTTTTATTTCTTCATAAAATTTTTTTAATTTTGTTTAAATAAGTTAGCTTTCATGGAATCTAATTAGAAATGCCATTTTAAAATTTCTCGGACGATTTATTCTAAAGTTATACAAAAAAAGGTTTTTCTTAAAAATCGCACAAAAACTGCTGTAACTTTTTTATTTCTTCATAAAAATTTTTTAATTTTGTTTAAATAAGTTAGCTTTCATGGAATCTAATTAGAAATGCCATTTCAAAATTTCTCGGACGATTTATTCTAAACTTATACAAAAAAAGGTTTTTCTTAAAAATCGCACAAAAACTGCTGTAACTTTTTTATTTCTTCATAAATTTTTTTTAATTTTGTTTAAATAAGTTAGCTTTCATGGAATCTAATTAGAAATGCCATTTTAAAATTTCTCGGACGATTTATTCTAAACTTATACAAAAAAAGGTTTTTCTTAAAAATCGCACAAAAACTGCTGTAACTTTTTTATTTCTTCATAAAAAAATTTCAATTTTGTTTAAATAATTTTGTTTTCATGAAATCTAAATAGAAATGCCGTTTTTAAATTTCTCGGACGATTTATTCTAAAGTTATACAAAAAAAAGTTTTTCTTAAAAATCGCACAAAAACTGCTGTAAATTTTTTATTTCTTCATAAATTTTTTTTAATTTTGTTTAAATAAGTTAGCTTTCATGGAATCTAATTAGAAATGCCATTTTAAAATTTCTCGGACGATTTATTCTAAACTTATACAAAAAAAGGTTTTTCTTAAAAATCGCACAAAAACTGCTGTAACTTTTTTATTTCTTCATAAAATTTTTTTAATTTTGTTTAAATAAGTTAGCTTTCATGGAATCTAATTAGAAATGCCATTTTAAAATTTCTCGGACGATTTATTCTAAACTTATACAAAAAAAGGTTTTTCTTAAAAATCGCACAAAAACTGCTGTAACTTTTTTATTTCTTCATAAAAAAATTTCAATTTTGTTTAAATAATTTTGTTTTCATGAAATCTAGATAGAAATGCCGTTTTTAAATATCTCGGACGATTTATTCTAAACTTATACAAAAAAAGGTTTTTCTTAAAAATCTCACAAAAACTGCTGTAACTTTTTTATTTCTTCATAAAAATTTTTTAATTTTGTTTAAATAAGTTAGCTTTCATGGAATCTAATTAGAAATGCCATTTTAAAATTTCTCGGACGATTTATTCTAAACTTATACAAAAAAAGGTTTTTCTTAAAAATCGCACAAAAACTGCTGTAACTTTTTTATTTCTTCATAAAATTTTTTTAATTTTGTTTAAATAAGTTAGCTTTCATGGAATCTAATTAGAAATGCCATTTTAAAATTTCTCGGACGATATATTCTAAACTTATACAAAAAAAGGTTTTTCTTAAAAATCGCACAAAAACTGCTGTAACTTTTTTATTTCTTCATAAAAAAATTTCAATTTTGTTTAAATAATTTTGTTTTCATGAAATCTAGATAGAAATGCCGTTTTTAAATATCTCGGACGATTTATTCTAAACTTATACAAAAAAAGGTTTTTCTTAAAAATCTCACAAAAACTGCTGTAACTTTTTTATTTCTTCATAAATTTTTTTTAATTTTGTTTAAATAAGTTAGCTTTCATGGAATCTAATTAGAAATGCCATTTTAAAATTTCTCGGACGATTTATTCTAAACTTATACAAAAAAAGGTTTTTCTTAAAAATCGCACAAAAACTGCTGTAACTTTTTTATTTCTTCATAAAATTTTTTTAATTTTGTTTAAATAAGTTAGCTTTCATGGAATCTAATTAGAAATGCCATTTTAAAATTTCTCGGACGATTTATTCTAAACTTATACAAAAAAAGGTTTTTCTTAAAAATCGCACAAAAACTGCTGTAACTTTTTTATTTCTTCATAAAAAAATTTCAATTTTGTTTAAATAATTTTGTTTTCATGAAATCTAAATAGAAATGCCGTTTTTAAATTTCTCGGACGATTTATTCTAAAGTTATACAAAAAAAAGTTTTTCTTAAAAATCGCACAAAAACTGCTGTAAATTTTTTATTTCTTCATAATTTTTTTTTAATTTTGTTTAAATAAGTTAGCTTTCATGGAATCTAATTAGAAATGCCATTTTAAAATTTCTCGGACGATTTATTCTAAACTTATACAAAAAAAGGTTTTTCTTAAAAATCGCACAAAAACTGCTGTAACTTTTTTATTTCTTCATAAAAATTTTTTAATTTTGTTTAAATAAGTTAGCTTTCATGGAATCTAATTAGAAATGCCATTTTAAAATTTCTCGGACGATTTATTCTAAACTTATACAAAAAAAGGTTTTTCTTAAAAATCGCACAAAAACTGCTGTAACTTTTTTATTTCTTCATAAAAATTTTTCAATTTTGTTTAAATAATTTTGTTTTCATGAAATCTGGATAGAAATGCCGTTTTTAAATATCTCGGACGATTTATTCTAAACTTATACAAAAAAAGGTTTTTCCTAAAAATCGCACAAAAACTGCTGTAACTTTTTTATTTCTTCATAAAATTTTTTTAATTTTGTTTAAATAAGTTAGCTTTCATGGAATCTAATTAGAAATGCCATTTTAAAATTTCTCGGACGATTTATTCTAAAGTTATACAAAAAAAGGTTTTTCTTAAAAATCGCACAAAAACTGCTGTAACTTTTTTATTTCTTCATAAAAATTTTTTAATTTTGTTTAAATAAGTTAGCTTTCATGGAATCTAATTAGAAATGCCATTTTAAAATATCTCGGACGATTTATTCTAAACTTATACAAAAAAAGGTTTTTCTTAAAAATCGCACAAAAACTGCTGTAACTTTTTTATTTCTTCATAAAAATTTTTAATTTTGTTTAAATAAGTTAGCTTTCATGGAATCTAATTAGAAATGCCATTTTAAAATTTCTCGGACGATTTATTCTAAACTTATACAAAAAAAGGTTTTTCTTAAAAATCGCACAAAAACTGCTGTAACTTTTTTATTTCTTCATAAAAATTTTTAATTTTGTTTAAATAAGTTAGCTTTCATGGAATCTAATTAGAAATGCCATTTTAAAATTTCTCGGACGATTTATTCTAAACTTATACAAAAAAAGGTTTTTCTTAAAAATCGCACAAAAACTGCTGTAACTTTTTTATTTCTTCATAAAAATTTTTTAATTTTGTTTAAATAAGTTAGCTTTCATGGAATCTAATTAGAAATGCCATTTTAAAATTTCTCGGACGATTTATTCTAAACTTATACAAAAAAAGGTTTTTCTTAAAAATCGCACAAAAACTGCTGTAACTTTTTTATTTCTTCATAAAAATTTTTTAATTTTGTTTAAATAAGTTAGCTTTCATGGAATCTAATTAGAAATGCCATTTTAAAATATCTCGGACGATTTATTCTAAACTTATACAAAAAAAGGTTTTTCTTAAAAATCGCACAAAAACTGCTGTAACTTTTTTATTTCTTCATAAAAATTTTTAATTTTGTTTAAATAAGTTAGCTTTCATGGAATCTAATTAGAAATGCCATTTTAAAATTTCTCGGACGATTTATTCTAAACTTATACAAAAAAAGGTTTTTCTTAAAAATCGCACAAAAACTGCTGTAACTTTTTTATTTCTTCATAAAAATTTTTAATTTTGTTTAAATAAGTTAGCTTTCATGGAATCTAATTAGAAATGCCATTTTAAAATTTCTCGGACGATTTATTCTAAACTTATACAAAAAAAGGTTTTTCTTAAAAATCGCACAAAAACTGCTGTAACTTTTTTATTTCTTCATAAAAATTTTTTAATTTTGTTTAAATAAGTTAGCTTTCATGGAATCTAATTAGAAATGCCATTTTAAAATTTCTCGGACGATTTATTCTAAACTTATACAAAAAAAGGTTTTTCTTAAAAATCGCACAAAAACTGCTGTAACTTTTTTATTTCTTCATAAAAATTTTTTAATTTTGTTTAAATAAGTTAGCTTTCATGGAATCTAATTAGAAATGCCATTTTAAAATATCTCGGACGATTTATTCTAAACTTATACAAAAAAAGGTTTTTCTTAAAAATCGCACAAAAACTGCTGTAACTTTTTTATTTCTTCATAAAAAAATTTCAATTTTGTTTAAATAATTTTGTTTTCATGAAATCTAAATAGAAATGCCGTTTTTAAATTTCTCGGACGATTTATTCTAAAGTTATACAAAAAAAAGTTTTTCTTAAAAATCGCACAAAAACTGCTGTAAATTTTTTATTTCTTCATAATTTTTTTTTAATTTTGTTTAAATAAGTTAGCTTTCATGGAATCTAATTAGAAATGCCATTTTAAAATTTCTCGGACGATTTATTCTAAACTTATACAAAAAAAGGTTTTTCTTAAAAATCGCACAAAAACTGCTGTAACTTTTTTATTTCTTCATAAAAATTTTTTAATTTTGTTTAAATAAGTTAGCTTTCATGGAATCTAATTAGAAATGCCATTTTAAAATTTCTCGGACGATTTATTCTAAACTTATACAAAAAAAGGTTTTTCTTAAAAATCGCACAAAAACTGCTGTAACTTTTTTATTTCTTCATAAAAATTTTTTAATTTTGTTTAAATAAGTTAGCTTTCATGGAATCTAATTAGAAATGCCATTTTAAAATATCTCGGACGATTTATTCTAAACTTATACAAAAAAAGGTTTTTCTTAAAAATCGCACAAAAACTGCTGTAACTTTTTTATTTCTTCATAAAAAAATTTCAATTTTGTTTAAATAATTTTGTTTTCATGAAATCTAGATAGAAATGCCGTTTTTAAATATCTCGGACGATTTATTCTAAACTTAAACAAAAAAAGGTTTTTCTTAAAAATCGCACAAAAACTGCTGTAACTTTTTTATTTCTTCATAAAAAAATTTCAATTTTGTTTAAATAATTTTGTTTTCATGAAATCTAGATAGAAATGCCGTTTTTAAATATCTCGGACGATTTATTCTAAACTTATACAAAAAAAGGTTTTTCTTAAAAATCGCACAAAAACTGCTGTAACTTTTTTATTTCTTCATAAAAAAATTTCAATTTTGTTTAAATAATTTTGTTTTCATGAAATCTAGATAGAAATGCCGTTTTTAAATATCTCGGACGATTTATTCTAAACTTAAACAAAAAAAGGTTTTTCTTAAAAATCGCACAAAAACTGCTGTAACTTTTTTATTTCTTCATAAAAAAATTTCAATTTTGTTTAAATAATTTTGTTTTCATGAAATCTAGATAGAAATGCCGTTTTTAAATATCTCGGACGATTTATTCTAAACTTATACAAAAAAAGGTTTTTCTTAAAAATCGCACAAAAACTGCTGTAACTTTTTTATTTCTTCATAAAAAAATTTCAATTTTGTTTAAATAATTTTGTTTTCATGAAATCTAGATAGAAATGCCGTTTTTAAATATCTCGGACGATTTATTCTAAACTTATACAAAAAAAGGTTTTTCTTAAAAATCGCACAAAAACTGCTGTAACTTTTTTATTTCTTCATAAAAATTTTTCAATTTTGTTTAAATAATTTTGTTTTCATGAAATCTGGATAGAAATGCCGTTTTTAAATATCTCGGACGATTTATTCTAAACTTATACAAAAAAAGGTTTTTCCTAAAAATCGCACAAAAACTGCTGTAACTTTTTTATTTCTTCATAAAAATTTTTCAATTTTGTTTAAATAATTTTGTTTTCATGAAATCTAGATAGAAATGCCGTTTTTAAATATCTCGGACGATTTATTCTAAACTTATACAAAAAAAGGTTTTTCTTAAAAATCGCACAAAAACTGCTGTAACTTTTTTATTTCTTTATAAAAAAATTTCAATTTTGTTTAAATAATTTTGTTTTGATGAAATCTAAATAGAAATGCCATTTTAAAATTTCTCGGACGATTTATTCTAAAGTGATACAAAAAAAGGTTTTTCTTAAAAATCGCACAAAAACTGCTGTAACTTTTTTATTTCTTCATAAAAAAATTTCAATTTTGTTTAAATAATTTTGTTTTCATGAAATCTAAATAGAAATGCCATTTATAAATTTCTCGGACGATTTATTCTAAAGTTATACAAAAAAAGGTTTTTCATAGAAATCGCACAAAAACTGTTGTAACTTTTTTATTTCTTCATAAAAAAATTTCAATTTTGATTAAATAATTTTGTTTTCATGAAATCTAAATGGAAATGCCATTTTTAAATTTCTCGGACAATTTATTCTAAAGTTATACAAAAAAAGGTTTTTCTTAAAAATCGCACAAAAACTGCTGTAACTTTTTTATTTCTTTATAAAAAAATTTCAATTTTGTTTAAATAATTTTGTTTTCATGAAATCTAAATAGAAATGCCGTTTTTAAATATCTCGGACGATTTATTCTAAACTTATACAAAAAAAGGTTTTTCTTAAAAATCGCACAAAAACTACTGTAACTTTTTTATTTCTTCATAAAAAAATTTCAATTTTGTTTAAATAATTTTGTTTTTATGAAATCTAAATAGAAATGCCGTTTTTAAATATCTCGGACGATTTATTCTAAACTTATACAAAAAAAGGTTTTTCTTAAAAATCGCACAAAAACTGCTGTAACTTTTTTATTTCTTCATAAAAATTTTTAATTTTGTTTAAATAAGTTAGCTTTCATGGAATCTAATTAGAAATGCCATTTTAAAATTTCTCGGACGATTTATTCTAAACTTATACAAAAAAAGGTTTTTCTTAAAAATCGCACAAAAACTGCTGTAACTTTTTTATTTCTTCATAAAAATTTTTAATTTTGTTTAAATAAGTTAGCTTTCATGGAATCTAATTAGAAATGCCATTTTAAAATTTCTCGGACGATTTATTCTAAACTTATACAAAAAAAGGTTTTTCTTAAAAATCGCACAAAAACTGCTGTAACTTTTTTATTTCTTCATAAAAATTTTTTAATTTTGTTTAAATAAGTTAGCTTTCATGGAATCTAATTAGAAATGCCATTTTAAAATTTCTCGGACGATTTATTCTAAACTTATACAAAAAAAGGTTTTTCTTAAAAATCGCACAAAAACTGCTGTAACTTTTTTATTTCTTCATAAAAATTTTTTAATTTTGTTTAAATAAGTTAGCTTTCATGGAATCTAATTAGAAATGCCATTTTAAAATATCTCGGACGATTTATTCTAAACTTATACAAAAAAAGGTTTTTCTTAAAAATCGCACAAAAACTGCTGTAACTTTTTTATTTCTTCATAAAAAAATTTCAATTTTGTTTAAATAATTTTGTTTTCATGAAATCTAAATAGAAATGCCGTTTTTAAATTTCTCGGACGATTTATTCTAAAGTTATACAAAAAAAAGTTTTTCTTAAAAATCGCACAAAAACTGCTGTAAATTTTTTATTTCTTCATAATTTTTTTTTAATTTTGTTTAAATAAGTTAGCTTTCATGGAATCTAATTAGAAATGCCATTTTAAAATTTCTCGGACGATTTATTCTAAACTTATACAAAAAAAGGTTTTTCTTAAAAATCGCACAAAAACTGCTGTAACTTTTTTATTTCTTCATAAAAATTTTTTAATTTTGTTTAAATAAGTTAGCTTTCATGGAATCTAATTAGAAATGCCATTTTAAAATTTCTCGGACGATTTATTCTAAACTTATACAAAAAAAGGTTTTTCTTAAAAATCGCACAAAAACTGCTGTAACTTTTTTATTTCTTCATAAAAATTTTTTAATTTTGTTTAAATAAGTTAGCTTTCATGGAATCTAATTAGAAATGCCATTTTAAAATATCTCGGACGATTTATTCTAAACTTATACAAAAAAAGGTTTTTCTTAAAAATCGCACAAAAACTGCTGTAACTTTTTTATTTCTTCATAAAAATTTTTAATTTTGTTTAAATAAGTTAGCTTTCATGGAATCTAATTAGAAATGCCATTTTAAAATTTCTCGGACGATTTATTCTAAACTTATACAAAAAAAGGTTTTTCTTAAAAATCGCACAAAAACTGCTGTAACTTTTTTATTTCTTCATAAAAATTTTTCAATTTTGTTTAAATAATTTTGTTTTCATGAAATCTGGATAGAAATGCCGTTTTTAAATATCTCGGACGATTTATTCTAAACTTATACAAAAAAAGGTTTTTCCTAAAAATCGCACAAAAACTGCTGTAACTTTTTTATTTCTTCATAAAAATTTTTCAATTTTGTTTAAATAATTTTGTTTTCATGAAATCTGGATAGAAATGCCGTTTTTAAATATCTCGGACGATTTATTCTAAACTTATACAAAAAAAGGTTTTTCTTAAAAATCGCACAAAAACTGCTGTAACTTTTTTATTTCTTCATAAAAATTTTTCAATTTTGTTTAAATAATTTTGTTTTCATGAAATCTAGATAGAAATGCCGTTTTTAAATATCTCGGACGATTTATTCTAAACTTATACAAAAAAAGGTTTTTCTTAAAAATCGCACAAAAACTGCTGTAACTTTTTTATTTCTTCATAAAAAAATTTCAATTTTGTTTAAATAATTTTGTTTTCATGAAATCTAGATAGAAATGCCGTTTTTAAATTTCTCGGACGATTTATTCTAAACTTAAACAAAAAAAGGTTTTTCTTAAAAATCGCACAAAAACTGCTGTAACTTTTTTATTTCTTCATAAAAAAATTTCAATTTTGTTTAAATAATTTTGTTTTCATGAAATCTAGATAGAAATGCCGTTTTTAAATATCTCGGACGATTTATTCTAAACTTATACAAAAAAAGGTTTTTCTTAAAAATCGCACAAAAACTGCTGTAACTTTTTTATTTCTTCATAAAAAAATTTCAATTTTGTTTAAATAATTTTGTTTTCATGAAATCTAGATAGAAATGCCGTTTTTAAATATCTCGGACGATTTATTCTAAACTTATACAAAAAAAGGTTTTTCTTAAAAATCGCACAAAAACTGCTGTAACTTTTTTATTTCTTCATAAAAAAATTTCAATTTTGTTTAAATAATTTTGTTTTCATGAAATCTAGATAGAAATGCCGTTTTTAAATATCTCGGACGATTTATTCTAAACTTAAACAAAAAAAGGTTTTTCTTAAAAATCGCACAAAAACTGCTGTAACTTTTTTATTTCTTCATAAAAAAATTTCAATTTTGTTTAAATAATTTTGTTTTCATGAAATCTAGATAGAAATGCCGTTTTTAAATATCTCGGACGATTTATTCTAAACTTATACAAAAAAAGGTTTTTCTTAAAAATCGCACAAAAACTGCTGTAACTTTTTTATTTCTTCATAAAAAAATTTCAATTTTGTTTAAATAATTTTGTTTTCATGAAATCTAGATAGAAATGCCGTTTTTAAATATCTCGGACGATTTATTCTAAACTTATACAAAAAAAGGTTTTTCTTAAAAATCGCACAAAAACTGCTGTAACTTTTTTATTTCTTCATAAAAATTTTTCAATTTTGTTTAAATAATTTTGTTTTCATGAAATCTAGATAGAAATGCCGTTTTTAAATATCTCGGACGATTTATTCTAAACTTAAACAAAAAAAGGTTTTTCTTAAAAATCGCACAAAAACTGCTGTAACTTTTTTATTTCTTCATAAAAAAATTTCAATTTTGTTTAAATAATTTTGTTTTCATGAAATCTAGATAGAAATGCCGTTTTTAAATATCTCGGACGATTTATTCTAAACTTAAACAAAAAAAGGTTTTTCTTAAAAATCGCACAAAAACTGCTGTAACTTTTTTATTTCTTCATAAAAAAATTTCAATTTTGTTTAAATAATTTTGTTTTCATGAAATCTAGATAGAAATGCCGTTTTTAAATATCTCGGACGATTTATTCTAAACTTAAACAAAAAAAGGTTTTTCTTAAAAATCGCACAAAAACTGCTGTAACTTTTTTATTTCTTCATAAAAAAATTTCAATTTTGTTTAAATAATTTTGTTTTCATGAAATCTAGATAGAAATGCCGTTTTTAAATATCTCGGACGATTTATTCTAAACTTATACAAAAAAAGGTTTTTCTTAAAAATCGCACAAAAACTGCTGTAACTTTTTTATTTCTTCATAAAAAAATTTCAATTTTGTTTAAATAATTTTGTTTTCATGAAATCTAGATAGAAATGCCGTTTTTAAATATCTCGGACGATTTATTCTAAACTTATACAAAAAAAGGTTTTTCTTAAAAATCGCACAAAAACTGCTGTAACTTTTTTATTTCTTCATAAAAAAATTTCAATTTTGTTTAAATAATTTTGTTTTCATGAAATCTAGATAGAAATGCCGTTTTTAAATATCTCGGACGATTTATTCTAAACTTAAACAAAAAAAGGTTTTTCTTAAAAATCGCACAAAAACTGCTGTAACTTTTTTATTTCTTCATAAAAAAATTTCAATTTTGTTTAAATAATTTTGTTTTCATGAAATCTAGATAGAAATGCCGTTTTTAAATATCTCGGACGATTTATTCTAAACTTATACAAAAAAAGGTTTTTCTTAAAAATCGCACAAAAACTGCTGTAACTTTTTTATTTCTTCATAAAAAAATTTCAATTTTGTTTAAATAATTTTGTTTTCATGAAATCTAGATAGAAATGCCGTTTTTAAATATCTCGGACGATTTATTCTAAACTTATACAAAAAAAGGTTTTTCTTAAAAATCGCACAAAAACTGCTGTAACTTTTTTATTTCTTCATAAAAATTTTTCAATTTTGTTTAAATAATTTTGTTTTCATGAAATCTGGATAGAAATGCCGTTTTTAAATATCTCGGACGATTTATTCTAAACTTATACAAAAAAAGGTTTTTCCTAAAAATCGCACAAAAACTGCTGTAACTTTTTTATTTCTTCATAAAAATTTTTCAATTTTGTTTAAATAATTTTGTTTTCATGAAATCTAGATAGAAATGCCGTTTTTAAATATCTCGGACGATTTATTCTAAACTTATACAAAAAAAGGTTTTTCTTAAAAATCGCACAAAAACTGCTGTAACTTTTTTATTTCTTTATAAAAAAATTTCAATTTTGTTTAAATAATTTTGTTTTGATGAAATCTAAATAGAAATGCCATTTTAAAATTTCTCGGACGATTTATTCTAAAGTGATACAAAAAAAGGTTTTTCTTAAAAATCGCACAAAAACTGCTGTAACTTTTTTATTTCTTCATAAAAAAATTTCAATTTTGTTTAAATAATTTTGTTTTCATGAAATCTAAATAGAAATGCCATTTATAAATTTCTCGGACGATTTATTCTAAAGTTATACAAAAAAAGGTTTTTCATAGAAATCGCACAAAAACTGTTGTAACTTTTTTATTTCTTCATAAAAAAATTTCAATTTTGATTAAATAATTTTGTTTTCATGAAATCTAAATGGAAATGCCATTTTTAAATTTCTCGGACAATTTATTCTAAAGTTATACAAAAAAAGGTTTTTCTTAAAAATCGCACAAAAACTGCTGTAACTTTTTTATTTCTTTATAAAAAAATTTCAATTTTGTTTAAATAATTTTGTTTTCATGAAATCTAAATAGAAATGCCGTTTTTAAATATCTCGGACGATTTATTCTAAACTTATACAAAAAAAGGTTTTTCTTAAAAATCGCACAAAAACTACTGTAACTTTTTTATTTCTTCATAAAAAAATTTCAATTTTGTTTAAATAATTTTGTTTTTATGAAATCTAAATAGAAATGCCGTTTTTAAATATCTCGGACGATTTATTCTAAACTTATACAAAAAAAGGTTTTTCTTAAAAATCGCACAAAAACTGCTGTAACTTTTTTATTTCTTCATAAAAAAATTTCAATTTTGTTTAAATAATTTTGTTTTCATGAAATCTAAATAGAAATGCCGTTTTTAAATATCTCGGACGATTTATTCTAAACTTAAACAAAAAAAGGTTTTTCTTAAAAATCGCACAAAAACTACTGTAACTTTTTTATTTCTTCATAAAAAAATTTCAATTTTGTTTAAATAATTTTGTTTTTATGAAATCTAAATAGAAATGCCGTTTTTAAATATTTAGGACGATTTATTCTAAAGTTATACAAAAAAAGGTTTTTCTTAAAAATCGCACAAAAACTGCTGTAACTTTTATATTTCTTCATAAAAAAATTTCAATTTTGTTTAAATAATTTTGTTTTCATGAAATCTAAATAGAAATGCTGTTTTTAAATATTTAGGACGATTTATTCTAAAGTTATACAAAAAAAGGTTTTTCTTAAAAATCGCACAAAAACTGCTGTAACTTTTATATTTCTTCATAAAAAAATTTCAATTTTGTTTAAATAATTTTGTTTTCATGAAATCTAAATAGAAATGCCGTTTTTAAATATCTCGGACGATTTATTCTAAACTTATACAAAAAAGGTTTTTCTTAAAAATCGCACAAAAACTGCTGTAACTTTTATATTTCTTCATAAAAAAATTTCAATTTTGTTTAAATAATTTTGTTTTCATGAAATCTAAATAGAAATGCCGTTTTTAAATATCTCGGACGATTTATTCTAAACTTATACAAAAAAAGGTTTTTCTTAAAAATCGCACAAAAACTACTGTAACTTTTTTATTTCTTCATAAAAAAATTTCAATTTTGTTTAAATAATTTTGTTTTTATGAAATCTAAATAGAAATGCCGTTTTTAAATATCTCGGACGATTTATTCTAAACTTATACAAAAAAAGGTTTTTCTTAAAAATCGCACAAAAACTACTGTAACTTTTTTATTTCTTCATAAAAAAATTTCAATTTTGTTTAAATAATTTTGTTTTTATGAAATCTAAATAGAAATGCCGTTTTTAAATATTTAGGACGATTTATTCTAAAGTTATACAAAAAAAGGTTTTTCTTAAAAATCGCACAAAAACTGCTGTAACTTTTATATTTCTTCATAAAAAAATTTCAATTTTGTTTAAATAATTTTGTTTTCATGAAATCTAAATAGAAATGCTGTTTTTAAATATTTAGGACGATTTATTCTAAAGTTATACAAAAAAAGGTTTTTCTTAAAAATCGCACAAAAACTGCTGTAACTTTTATATTTCTTCATAAAAAAATTTCAATTTTGTTTAAATAATTTTGTTTTCATGAAATCTAAATAGAAATGCCGTTTTTAAATATCTCGGACGATTTATTCTAAACTTATACAAAAAAAGGTTTTTCTTAAAAATCGCACAAAAACTGCTGTAACTTTTTTATTTCTTCATAAAAATTTTTTAATTTTGTTTAAATAAGTTAGCTTTCATGGAATCTAATTAGAAATGCCATTTTTAAATTTCTCGGACGATTTATTCTAAACTTATACAAAAAAAGGTTTTTCTTAAAAATCGCACAAAAACTGCTGTAACTTTTATATTTCTTCATAAAAAAATTTCAATTTTGTTTAAATAATTTTGTTTTCATGAAATCTAGATAGAAATGCCATTTTTAAATATCTCGGAAGATTTATTCTAAACTTATACAAAAAAAGGTTTTTCTTAAAAATCGCACAAAAACTGCTGTAACTTTTTTATTTCTTCATAAAAATTTTTTAATTTTGTTTAAATAAGTTAGCTTTCATGGAATCTAATTAGAAATGCCATTTTTAAATTTCTCGGACGATTTATTCTAAACTTATACAAAAAAAGGTTTTTCTTAAAAATCGCACAAAAACTGCTGTAACTTTTATATTTCTTCATAAAAAAATTTCAATTTTGTTTAAATAATTTTGTTTTCATGAAATCTAAATAGAAATGCCGTTTTTAAATATCTCGGACGATTTATTCTAAAGTTATACAAAAAAAGGTTTTTCTTAAAAATCGCACAAAAACTGCTGTAACTTTTATATTTCTTCATAAAAAAATTTCAATTTTGTTTAAATAATTTTGTTTTCATGAAATCTTAATAGAAATGCCGTTTTTAAATATCTCGGACGATTTATTCTAAAGTTATACAAAAAAAGGTTTTTCTTAAAAATCGCACAAAAACTGCTGTAACTTTTTTATTTCTTCATAAAAAAATTTCAATTTTGTTTAAATAATTTTGTTTTGATGAAATCTAAATAGAAATGCCGTTTTTAAATTTCTCGGACGATTTATTCTAAAGTTATACAAAAAAAGGTTTTTCTTAAAAGTCGCACAAAAACTGCTGTAACTTTTTTATTTCTTCATAAAAATTTTTTAATTTTGTTTAAATAAGTTAGCTTTCATGGAATCTAATTAGAAATGCCATTTTAAAATTTCTCGGACGATTTATTCTAAAGTTATACAAAAAAAGGTTTTTCTTCAAAATCGCACAAAAACTGCTGTAACTTTTTTATTTCTTCATAAAAATTTTTTAATTTTGTTTAAATAAGTTAGCTTTCATGGAATCTAATTAGAAATGCCATTTTTAAATTTCTCGGACGATTAATTCTAAAGTTATACAAAAAAAGATTTTTCTTAAAAATCGCACAAAAACTGCTGTAACTTTTTTATTTCTTCATAAAAACATTTCAATTTTGTTTAAATAATTTTGTTTTGATGAAATCTAAATAGAAATGCCGTTTTTAAATATCTCGGACGATTTATTCTAAAGTTATACAAAAAAAGGTTTTTCTTCAAAATCGCACAAAAACTGCTGTAACTTTTTTATTTCTTCATAAAAATATTTTAATTTTGTTTAAATAAGTTAGCTTTCATGGAATCTAATTAGAAATGCCATTTTAAAATTTCTCGGACGATTTATTCTAAAGTTATACAAAAAAAGGTTTTTCTTAAAAATCGCACAAAAACTGCTGTAACTTTTTTATTTCTTCATAAAAAAATTTCAATTTTGTTTAAATAATTTTGTTTTCATGAAATCTAGATAGAAATGCCGTTTTTAAATATCTCGGACGATTTATTCTAAAGTTATACAAAAAAAGGTTTTTCTTAAAAATCACACAAAAACTGCTGTAACTTTTTTATTTCTTCATAAAAAAATTTCAATTTTGTTTAAATAATTTTGTTTTCATGAAATCTAAATAGAAATGCCATTTATAAATTTCTCGGACGATTTATTCTAAAGTTATACAAAAAAAGGTTTTTCATAGAAATCGCACAAAAACTGCTGTAACTTTTTTATTTCTTCATAAAAAAATTTCAATTTTGATTAAATAATTTTGTTTTCATGAAATCTAAATGGAAATGCCATTTTGAAATTTCTCGGACAATTTATTCTAAAGTTATACAAAAAAAGGTTTTTCTTAAAAATCGCACAAAAACTGCTGTAACTTTTTTATTTCTTTATAAAAAAATTTCAATTTTGTTTAAATAATTTTGTTTTGATGAAATCTAAATAGAAATGCCGTTTTTAAATTTCTCGGACGATTTATTCTAAAGTTATACAAAAAAAGGTTTTTCTTAAAAATCGCACAAAAACTGCTGTAACTTTTTTATTTCTTCATAAAAAAATTTCAATTTTGTTTAAATAATTTTGTTTTGATGAAATCTAAATAGAAATGCCGTTTTTAAATTTCTCGGACGATTTATTCTAAAGTTATACAAAAAAAGGTTTTTCTTAAAAATCACACAAAAACTGCTGTAACTTTTTTATTTCTTCATAAAAAAATTTCAATTTTGTTTAAATAATTTTGTTTTCATGAAATCTAAATAGAAATGCCATTTATAAATTTCTCGGACGATTTATTCTAAAGTTATACAAAAAAAGGTTTTTCATAGAAATCGCACAAAAACTGCTGTAACTTTTTTATTTCTTCATAAAAAAATTTCAATTTTGTTTAAATAATTTTGTTTTCATGAAATCTAGATAGAAATGCCGTTTTTAAATATCTCGGACGATTTATTCTAAAGTTATACAAAAAAGGTTTTTCTTAAAAATCGCACAAAAACTGCTGTAACTTTTTTATTTCTTCATAAAAAAATTTCAATTTTGTTTAAATAATTTTGTTTTGATGAAATCTAAATAGAAATGCCGTTTTTAAATTTCTCGGACGATTTATTCTAAAGTTATACAAAAAAAAACATTATTTTTATGAAATATTGCGTTTTTCTTAAAAATCACACAAAAACTGCTGTAACTTTTTTATTTCTTCATAAAAACATTTCAATTTTGTTTAAATAATTTTGTTTTGATGAAATCTAAATAGAAATGCCGTTTTTAAATTTCTCGGACGATTTATTCTAAAGTTATACAAAAAAAGGTTTTTCTTAAAAATCGCACAAAAACTGCTGTAACTTTTTTAATTCTTCATAAAAACATTTCAATTTTGTTTAAATAATTTTGTTTTGATGAAATCTAAATAGAAATGCCGTTTTTAAATTTCTCGGACGATTTATTCTAAAGTTATACAAAAAAAGGTTTTTCTTAAAAATCGCACAAAAACTGCTGTAACTTTTTTATTTCTTCATAAAAACATTTCAATTTTGTTTAAATAGTTTTGTTTTGATGAAATCTAAATAGAAATGGCGTTTTTAAATTTCTCGGACGATTTATTCTAAAGTTATACAAAAAAAGGTTTTTCTTAAAAAGCTCACAAAAACTGCTGTAACTTTTTTATTTCTTCATAAAAACATTTCAATTTTGTTTAAATAATTTTGTTTTGATGAAATCTAAATAGAAATGCCGTTTTTAAATTTCTCGGACGATTTATTCTAAAGTTATACAAAAAAAAACATTATTTTTATGAAATATTGCGTTTTTCTTAAAAATCACACAAAAACTGCTGTAACTTTTTTATTTCTTCATAAAAACATTTCAATTTTGTTTAAATAATTTTGTTTTGATGAAATCTAAATAGAAATGCCGTTTTTAAATTTCTCGGACGATTTATTCTAAAGTTATACAAAAAAAGGTTTTTCTTAAAAATCGCACAAAAACTGCTGTAACTTTTTTAATTCTTCATAAAAACATTTCAATTTTGTTTAAATAATTTTGTTTTGATGAAATCTAAATAGAAATGCCGTTTTTAAATTTCTCGGACGATTTATTCTAAAGTTATACAAAAAAAGGTTTTTCTTAAAAATCGCACAAAAACTGCTGTAACTTTTTTATTTCTTCATAAAAACATTTCAATTTTGTTTAAATAGTTTTGTTTTGATGAAATCTAAATAGAAATGGCGTTTTTAAATTTCTCGGACGATTTATTCTAAAGTTATACAAAAAAAGGTTTTTCTTAAAAATCGCACAAAAACTGCTGTAACTTTTTTATTTCTTCATAAAAACATTTCAATTTTGTTTAAATAATTTTGTTTTGATGAAATCTAAATAGAAATGCCGTTTTTAAATTTCTCGGACGATTTATTCTAAAGTTATACAAAAAAAGGTTTTTCTTAAAAATCGCACAAAAACTGCTGTAACTTTTTTATTTCTTCATAAAAACATTTCAATTTTGTTTAAATAATTTTGTTTTGATGAAATCTAAATAGAAATGCCGTTTTTAAATTTCTCGGACGATTTATTCTAAAGTTATACAAAAAAACATTATTTTTATGAAATATTGCGTTTTTCTTAAAAATCACACAAAAACTGCTGTAACTTTTTTATTTCTTCATAAAAACATTTCAATTTTGTTTAAATAATTTTGTTTTGATAAAATCTAAATAGAAATGCCGTTTTTAAATTTCTCGGACGATTTATTCTAAAGTTATACAAAAAAAGGTTTTTCTTAAAAATCGCACAAAAACTGCTGTAACTTTTTTATTTCATCATAAAAACATTTCAATTTTGTTTAAATAATTTTGTTTTGATGAAATCTAAATAGAAATGCCGTTTTTAAATTTCTCGGACGATTTATTCTAAAGTTATACAAAAAAAGGTTTTTCTTAAAAATCGCACAAAAACTGCTGTAACTTTTTTATTTCTTCATAAAAACATTTCAATTTTGTTTAAATAATTTTGTTTTGATGAAATCTAAATAGAAATGCCGTTTTTAAATTTCTCGGACGATTTATTCTAATCTTATACTAAAAAAACATTATTTTTATGAAATATTGCGTTTTTCTTAAAAATCCCACAAAAACTGCTGTAACTTTTTTATTTCTTCATAAAAACATTTCAATTTTGTTTAAATAATTTTGTTTTGATGAAATCTAAATAGAAATGCCGTTTTTAAATTTCTCGGACGATTTATTCTAAAGTTATACAAAAAAAGGTTTTTCTTAAAAAGCTCACAAAAACTGCTGTAACTTTTTTATTTCTTCATAAAAACATTTCAATTTTGTTTAAATAATTTTGTTTTGATGAAATCTAAATAGAAATGCCGTTTTTAAATTTCTCGGACGATTTATTCTAAAGTTATACAAAAAAAGGTTTTTCTTAAAAATCGCACAAAAACTGCTGTAACTTTTTTAATTCTTCATAAAAACATTTCAATTTTGTTTAAATAATTTTGTTTTGATGAAATCTAAATAGAAATGCCGTTTTTAAATTTCTCGGACGATTTATTCTAAAGTTATACAAAAAAAGGTTTTTCTTAAAAAGCTCACAAAAACTGCTGTAACTTTTTTATTTCTTCATAAAAACATTTCAATTTTGTTTAAATAATTTTGTTTTGATGAAATCTAAATAGAAATGCCGTTTTTAAATTTCTCGGACGATTTATTCTAAAGTTATACAAAAAAAGGTTTTTCTTAAAAATCGCACAAAAACTGCTGTAACTTTTTTATTTCTTCATAAAAACATTTCAATTTTGTTTAAATAGTTTTGTTTTGATGAAATCTAAATTGAAATGCCGTTTTTAAATTTCTCGGACGATTTATTCTAAAGTTATACAAAAAAAGGTTTTTCTTAAAAAGCTCACAAAAACTGCTGTAACTTTTTTATTTCTTCATAAAAACATTTCAATTTTGTTTAAATAATTTTGTTTTGATGAAATCTAAATAGAAATGCCGTTTTTAAATTTCTCGGACGATTTATTCTAAAGTTATACAAAAAAACATTATTTTTATGAAATATTGCGTTTTTCTTAAAAATCACACAAAAACTGCTGTAACTTTTTTATTTCTTCATAAAAACATTTCAATTTTGTTTAAATAATTTTGTTTTGATGAAATCTAAATAGAAATGCCGTTTTTAAATTTCTCGGACGATTTATTCTAAAGTTATACAAAAAAAGGTTTTTCTTAAAAATCGCACAAAAACTGCTGTAACTTTTTTATTTCTTCATAAAAACATTTCAATTTTGTTTAAATAATTTTGTTTTGATGAAATCTAAATAGAAATGCCGTTTTTAAATTTCTCGGACGATTTATTCTAATCTTATACTAAAAAAACATTATTTTTATGAAATATTGCGTTTTTCTTAAAAATCCCACAAAAACTGCTGTAACTTTTTTATTTCTTCATAAAAACATTTCAATTTTGTTTAAATAATTTTGTTTTGATGAAATCTAAATAGAAATGCCGTTTTTAAATTTCTCGGACGATTTATTCTAAAGTTATACAAAAAAAAACATTATTTTTATGAAATATTGCGTTTTTCTTAAAAATCACACAAAAACTGCTGTAACTTTTTTATTTCTTCATAAAAACATTTCAATTTTGTTTAAATAATTTTGTTTTGATAAAATCTAAATAGAAATGCCGTTTTTAAATTTCTCGGACGATTTATTCTAAAGTTATACAAAAAAAGGTTTTTCTTAAAAATCGCACAAAAACTGCTGTAACTTTTTTATTTCTTCATAAAAACATTTCAATTTTGTTTAAATAATTTTGTTTTGATGAAATCTAAATAGAAATGCCGTTTTTAAATTTCTCGGACGATTTATTCTAAAGTTATACAAAAAAAGGTTTTTCTTAAAAATCGCACAAAAACTGCTGTAACTTTTTTATTTCTTCATAAAAACATTTCAATTTTGTTTAAATAATTTTGTTTTGATGAAATCTAAATAGAAATGCCGTTTTTAAATTTCTCGGACGATTTATTCTAATCTTATACTAAAAAAACATTATTTTTATGAAATATTGCGTTTTTCTTAAAAATCCCACAAAAACTGCTGTAACTTTTTTATTTCTTCATAAAAACATTTCAATTTTGTTTAAATAATTTTGTTTTGATGAAATCTAAATAGAAATGCCGTTTTTAAATTTCTCGGACGATTTATTCTAAAGTTATACAAAAAAAAACATTATTTTTATGAAATATTGCGTTTTTCTTAAAAATCACACAAAAACTGCTGTAACTTTTTTATTTCTTCATAAAAACATTTCAATTTTGTTTAAATAATTTTGTTTTGATGAAATCTAAATAGAAATGCCGTTTTTAAATTTCTCGGACGATTTATTCTAAAGTTATACAAAAAAAAACATTATTTTTATGAAATATTGCGTTTTTCTTAAAAATCACACAAAAACTGCTGTAACTTTTTTATTTCTTCATAAAAACATTTCAATTTTGTTTAAATAATTTTGTTTTGATGAAATCTAAATAGAAATGCCGTTTTTAAATTTCTCGGACGATTTATTCTAAAGTTATACAAAAAAAGGTTTTTCTTAAAAATCGCACAAAAACTGCTGTAACTTTTTTATTTCTTCATAAAAACATTTCAATTTTGTTTAAATAATTTTGTTTTGATGAAATCTAAATAGAAATGCCGTTTTTAAATTTCTCGGACGATTTATTCTAAAGTTATACAAAAAAAGGTTTTTCTTAAAAATCGCACAAAAACTGCTGTAACTTTTTTATTTCTTCATAAAAACATTTCAATTTTGTTTAAATAATTTTGTTTTGATGAAATCTAAATAGAAATGCCGTTTTTAAATTTCTCGGACGATTTATTCTAAAGTTATACAAAAAAAGGTTTTTCTTAAAAATCGCACAAAAACTGCTGTAACTTTTTTATTTCTTCATAAAAACATTTCAATTTTGTTTAAATAATTTTGTTTTGATGAAATCTAAATAGAAATGCCGTTTTTAAATTTCTCGGACGATTTATTCTAAAGTTATACAAAAAAACATTATTTTTATGAAATATTGCGTTTTTCTTAAAAATCACACAAAAACTGCTGTAACTTTTTTATTTCTTCATAAAAACATTTCAATTTTGTTTAAATAATTTTGTTTTGATGAAATCTAAATAGAAATGCCGTTTTTAAATTTCTCGGACGATTTATTCTAATCTTATACTAAAAAAACATTATTTTTATGAAATATTGCGTTTTTCTTAAAAATCCCACAAAAACTGCTGTAACTTTTTTATTTCTTCATAAAAACATTTCAATTTTGTTTAAATAATTTTGTTTTGATGAAATCTAAATAGAAATGCCGTTTTTAAATTTCTCGGACGATTTATTCTAAAGTTATACAAAAAAAAACATTATTTTTATGAAATATTGCGTTTTTCTTAAAAATCACACAAAAACTGCTGTAACTTTTTTATTTCTTCATAAAAACATTTCAATTTTGTTTAAATAATTTTGTTTTGATGAAATCTAAATAGAAATGCCGTTTTTAAATTTCTCGGACGATTTATTCTAAAGTTATACAAAAAAAGGTTTTTCTTAAAAATCGCACAAAAACTGCTGTAACTTTTTTATTTCTTCATAAAAACATTTCAATTTTGTTTAAATAATTTTGTTTTGATGAAATCTAAATAGAAATGCCGTTTTTAAATTTCTCGGACGATTTATTCTAAAGTTATACAAAAAAAGGATTTTCTTAAAAATCGCACAAAAACTGCTGTAACTTTTTTATTTCTTCATAAAAACATTTCAATTTTGTTTAAATAATTTTGTTTTGATGAAATCTAAATAGAAATGCCGTTTTTAAATTTCTCGGACGATTTATTCTAAAGTTATACAAAAAAAAAACATTATTTTTATGAAATATTGCGTTTTTCTTAAAAATCCCACAAAAACTGCTGTAACTTTTTTATTTCTTCATAAAAACATTTCAATTTTGTTTAAATAATTTTGTTTTGATGAAATCTAAATAGAAATGCCGTTTTTAAATTTCTCGGACGATTTATTCTAAAGTTATACAAAAAAAGGTTTTTCTTAAAAATCGCACAAAAACTGCTGTAACTTTTTTATTTCTTCATAAAAACATTTCAATTTTGTTTAAATAGTTTTGTTTTGATGAAATCTAAATTGAAATGCCGTTTTTAAATTTCTCGGACGATTTATTCTAAAGTTATACAAAAAAAGGTTTTTCTTAAAAAGCTCACAAAAACTGCTGTAACTTTTTTATTTCTTCATAAAAACATTTCAATTTTGTTTAAATAATTTTGTTTTGATGAAATCTAAATAGAAATGCCGTTTTTAAATTTCTCGGACGATTTATTCTAAAGTTATACAAAAAAAGGTTTTTCTTAAAAATCGCACAAAAACTGCTGTAACTTTTTTATTTCTTCATAAAAACATTTCAATTTTGTTTAAATAGTTTTGTTTTGATGAAATCTAAATTGAAATGCCGTTTTTAAATTTCTCGGACGATTTATTCTAAAGTTATACAAAAAAAGGTTTTTCTTAAAAAGCTCACAAAAACTGCTGTAACTTTTTTATTTCTTCATAAAAACATTTCAATTTTGTTTAAATAATTTTGTTTTGATGAAATCTAAATAGAAATGCCGTTTTTAAATTTCTCGGACGATTTATTCTAAAGTTATACAAAAAAACATTATTTTTATGAAATATTGCGTTTTTCTTAAAAATCACACAAAAACTGCTGTAACTTTTTTATTTCTTCATAAAAACATTTCAATTTTGTTTAAATAATTTTGTTTTGATGAAATCTAAATAGAAATGCCGTTTTTAAATTTCTCGGACGATTTATTCTAAAGTTATACAAAAAAAGGTTTTTCTTAAAAATCGCACAAAAACTGCTGTAACTTTTTTATTTCTTCATAAAAACATTTCAATTTTGTTTAAATAATTTTGTTTTGATGAAATCTAAATAGAAATGCCGTTTTTAAATTTCTCGGACGATTTATTCTAATCTTATACTAAAAAAACATTATTTTTATGAAATATTGCGTTTTTCTTAAAAATCCCACAAAAACTGCTGTAACTTTTTTATTTCTTCATAAAAACATTTCAATTTTGTTTAAATAATTTTGTTTTGATGAAATCTAAATAGAAATGCCGTTTTTAAATTTCTCGGACGATTTATTCTAAAGTTATACAAAAAAAGGTTTTTCTTAAAAATCGCACAAAAACTGCTGTAACTTTTTTATTTCTTCATAAAAACATTTCAATTTTGTTTAAATAATTTTGTTTTGATGAAATCTAAATAGAAATGCCGTTTTTAAATTTCTCGGACGATTTATTCTAAAGTTATACAAAAAAAGGTTTTTCTTAAAAATCGCACAAAAACTGCTGTAACTTTTTTATTTCTTCATAAAAACATTTCAATTTTGTTTAAATAATTTTGTTTTGATGAAATCTAAATAGAAATGCCGTTTTTAAATTTCTCGGACGATTTATTCTAAAGTTATACAAAAAAAGGTTTTTCTTAAAAATCGCACAAAAACTGCTGTAACTTTTTTATTTCTTCATAAAAACATTTCAATTTTGTTTAAATAATTTTGTTTTGATGAAATCTAAATAGAAATGCCGTTTTTAAATTTCTCGGACGATTTATTCTAATCTTATACTAAAAAAACATTATTTTTATGAAATATTGCGTTTTTCTTAAAAATCCCACAAAAACTGCTGTAACTTTTTTATTTCTTCATAAAAACATTTCAATTTTGTTTAAATAATTTTGTTTTGATGAAATCTAAATAGAAATGCCGTTTTTAAATTTCTCGGACGATTTATTCTAAAGTTATACAAAAAAAAACATTATTTTTATGAAATATTGCGTTTTTCTTAAAAATCACACAAAAACTGCTGTAACTTTTTTATTTCTTCATAAAAACATTTCAATTTTGTTTAAATAATTTTGTTTTGATGAAATCTAAATAGAAATGCCGTTTTTAAATTTCTCGGACGATTTATTCTAAAGTTATACAAAAAAAAACATTATTTTTATGAAATATTGCGTTTTTCTTAAAAATCACACAAAAACTGCTGTAACTTTTTTATTTCTTCATAAAAACATTTCAATTTTGTTTAAATAATTTTGTTTTGATGAAATCTAAATAGAAATGCCGTTTTTAAATTTCTCGGACGATTTATTCTAAAGTTATACAAAAAAAGGTTTTTCTTAAAAATCGCACAAAAACTGCTGTAACTTTTTTATTTCTTCATAAAAACATTTCAATTTTGTTTAAATAATTTTGTTTTGATGAAATCTAAATAGAAATGCCGTTTTTAAATTTCTCGGACGATTTATTCTAAAGTTATACAAAAAAAGGTTTTTCTTAAAAAGCTCACAAAAACTGCTGTAACTTTTTTATTTCTTCATAAAAACATTTCAATTTTGTTTAAATAATTTTGTTTTGATGAAATCTAAATAGAAATGCCGTTTTTAAATTTCTCGGACGATTTATTCTAAAGTTATACAAAAAAAGGTTTTTCTTAAAAATCGCACAAAAACTGCTGTAACTTTTTTATTTCTTCATAAAAACATTTCAATTTTGTTTAAATAATTTTGTTTTGATGAAATCTAAATAGAAATGCCGTTTTTAGATTTCTCGGACGATTTATTCTAAAGTTATACAAAAAAAGGTTTTTCTTAAAAATCGCACAAAAACTGCTGTAACTTTTTTATTTCTTCATAAAAACATTTCAATTTTGTTTAAATAATTTTGTTTTGATGAAATCTAAATAGAAATGCCGTTTTTAAATTTCTCGGACGATTTATTCTAAAGTTATACAAAAAAACATTATTTTTATGAAATATTGCGTTTTTCTTAAAAATCACACAAAAACTGCTGTAACTTTTTTATTTCTTCATAAAAACATTTCAATTTTGTTTAAATAATTTTGTTTTGATGAAATCTAAATAGAAATGCCGTTTTTAAATTTCTCGGACGATTTATTCTAAAGTTATACAAAAAAAAACATTATTTTTATGAAATATTGCGTTTTTCTTAAAAATCCCACAAAAACTGCTGTAACTTTTTTATTTCTTCATAAAAACATTTCAATTTTGTTTAAATAATTTTGTTTTGATGAAATCTAAATAGAAATGCCGTTTTTAAATTTCTCGGACGATTTATTCTAAAGTTATACAAAAAAAAAACATTATTTTTATGAAATATTGCGTTTTTCTTAAAAATCCCACAAAAACTGCTGTAACTTTTTTATTTCTTCATAAAAACATTTCAATTTTGTTTAAATAATTTTGTTTTGATGAAATCTAAATAGAAATGCCGTTTTTAAATTTCTCGGACGATTTATTCTAAAGTTATACAAAAAAAGGTTTTTCTTAAAAAGCTCACAAAAACTGCTGTAACTTTTTTATTTCTTCATAAAAACATTTCAATTTTGTTTAAATAATTTTGTTTTGATGAAATCTAAATAGAAATGCCGTTTTTAAATTTCTCGGACGATTTATTCTAATCTTATACTAAAAAAACATTATTTTTATGAAATATTGCGTTTTTCTTAAAAATCCCACAAAAACTGCTGTAACTTTTTTATTTCTTCATAAAAACATTTCAATTTTGTTTAAATAATTTTGTTTTGATGAAATCTAAATAGAAATGCCGTTTTTAAATTTCTCGGACGATTTATTCTAAAGTTATACAAAAAAAAACATTATTTTTATGAAATATTGCGTTTTTCTTAAAAATCACACAAAAACTGCTGTAACTTTTTTATTTCTTCATAAAAACATTTCAATTTTGTTTAAATAATTTTGTTTTGATGAAATCTAAATAGAAATGCCGTTTTTAAATTTCTCGGACGATTTATTCTAAAGTTATACAAAAAAAGGTTTTTCTTAAAAATCGCACAAAAACTGCTGTAACTTTTTTATTTCTTCATAAAAACATTTCAATTTTGTTTAAATAATTTTGTTTTGATGAAATCTAAATAGAAATGCCGTTTTTAAATTTCTCGGACGATTTATTCTAAAGTTATACAAAAAAAGGATTTTCTTAAAAATCGCACAAAAACTGCTGTAACTTTTTTATTTCTTCATAAAAACATTTCAATTTTGTTTAAATAATTTTGTTTTGATGAAATCTAAATAGAAATGCCGTTTTTAAATTTCTCGGACGATTTATTCTAAAGTTATACAAAAAAAAAACATTATTTTTATGAAATATTGCGTTTTTCTTAAAAATCCCACAAAAACTGCTGTAACTTTTTTATTTCTTCATAAAAACATTTCAATTTTGTTTAAATAATTTTGTTTTGATGAAATCTAAATAGAAATGCCGTTTTTAAATTTCTCGGACGATTTATTCTAAAGTTATACAAAAAAAAACATTATTTTTATGAAATATTGCGTTTTTCTTAAAAATCCCACAAAAACTGCTGTAACTTTTTTATTTCTTCATAAAAACATTTCAATTTTGTTTAAATAATTTTGTTTTGATGAAATCTAAATAGAAATGCCGTTTTTAAATTTCTCGGACGATTTATTCTAAAGTTATACAAAAAAAAAACATTATTTTTATGAAATATTGCGTTTTTCTTAAAAATCCCACAAAAACTGCTGTAACTTTTTTATTTCTTCATAAAAACATTTCAATTTTGTTTAAATTATTTTGTTTTGATGAAATCTAAATAGAAATGCCGTTTTTAAATTTCTCGGACGATTTATTCTAAAGTTATACAAAAAAAAACATTATTTTTATGAAATATTGCGTTTTTCTTAAAAATCACACAAAAACTGCTGTAACTTTTTTATTTCTTCATAAAAACATTTCAATTTTGTTTAAATAATTTTGTTTTGATGAAATCTAAATAGAAATGCCGTTTTTAAATTTCTCGGACGATTTATTCTAAAGTTATACAAAAAAAAACATTATTTTTATGAAATATTGCGTTTTTCTTAAAAATCACACAAAAACTGCTGTAACTTTTTTATTTCTTCATAAAAACATTTCAATTTAGTTTAAATAATTTTGTTTTGATGAAATCTAAATAGAAATGCCGTTTCTAAATTTCTCGGACGATTTATTCTAAAGTTATACAAAAAAAAACATTATTTTTATGAAATATTGCGTTTTTCTTAAAAATCCCACAAAAACTGCTGTAACTTTTTTATTTCTTCATAAAAATATTTCAATTTTGTTTAAATAATTTTGTTTTGATGAAATCTAAATAGAAATGCCGTTTTTAAATTTCTCGGACGATTTATTCTAAAGTTATACAAAAAAAAACATTATTTTTATGAAATATTGCGTTTTTCTTAAAAATCACACAAAAACTGCTGTAACTTTTTTATTTCTTCATAAAAACATTTCAATTTAGTTTAAATAATTTTGTTTTGATGAAATCTAAATAGAAATGCCGTTTTTAAATTTCTCGGACGATTTATTCTAAAGTTATACAAAAAAAGGTTTTTCTTAAAAATCGCACAAAAACTGCTGTAACTTTTTTATTTCTTCATAAAAACATTTCAATTTTGTTTAAATAATTTTGTTTTGATGAAATCTAAATAGAAATGCCGTTTTTAAATTTCTCGGACGATTTATTCTAAAGTTATACAAAAAAAAACATTATATTTATGAAATATTGCGTTTTTCTTAAAAATCCCACAAAAACTGCTGTAACTTTTTTATTTCTTCATAAAAACATTTCAATTTTGTTTAAATAATTTTGTTTTGATGAAATCTAAATAGAAATGCCGTTTTTAAATTTCTCGGACGATTTATTCTAAAGTTATACAAAAAAAAAACATTATTTTTATGAAATATTGCGTTTTTCTTAAAAATCACACAAAAACTGCTGTAACTTTTTTATTTCTTCATAAAAACATTTCAATTTAGTTTAAATAATTTTGTTTTGATGAAATCTAAATAGAAATGCCGTTTTTAAATTTCTCGGACGATTTATTCTAAAGTTATACAAAAAAAGGTTTTTCTTAAAAATCGCACAAAAACTGCTGTAACTTTTTTATTTCTTCATAAAAACATTTCAATTTTGTTTAAATAATTTTGTTTTGATGAAATCTAAATAGAAATGCCGTTTTTAAATTTCTCGGACGATTTATTCTAAAGTTATACAAAAAAAAACATTATATTTATGAAATATTGCGTTTTTCTTAAAAATCCCACAAAAACTGCTGTAACTTTTTTATTTCTTCATAAAAACATTTCAATTTTGTTTAAATAATTTTGTTTTGATGAAATCTAAATAGAAATGCCGTTTTTAAATTTCTCGGACGATTTATTCTAAAGTTATACAAAAAAAGGTTTTTCTTAAAAATCGCACAAAAACTGCTGTAACTTTTTTATTTCTTCATAAAAACATTTCAATTTTGTTTAAATAATTTTGTTTTGATGAAATCTAAATAGAAATGCCGTTTTTAAATTTCTCGGACGATTTATTCTAAAGTTATACAAAAAAAAACATTATATTTATGAAATATTGCGTTTTTCTTAAAAATCCCACAAAAACTGCTGTAACTTTTTTATTTCTTCATAAAAACATTTCAATTTTGTTTAAATAGTTTTGTTTTGATGAAATCTAAATAGAAATGCCGTTTTTAAATTTCTCGGACGATTTATTCTAAAGTTATACAAAAAAAGGTTTTTCTTAAAAAGCTCACAAAAACTGCTGTAACTTTTTTATTTCTTCATAAAAACATTTCAATTTTGTTTAAATAATTTTGTTTTGATGAAATCTAAATAGAAATGCCGTTTTTAAATTTCTCGGACGATTTATTCTAAAGTTATACAAAAAAAGGTTTTTCTTAAAAATCGCACAAAAACTGCTGTAACTTTTTTATTTCTTCATAAAAACATTTCAATTTTGTTTAAATAATTTTGTTTTGATGAAATCTAAATAGAAATGCCGTTTTTAAATTTCTCGGACGATTTATTCTAAAGTTATACAAAAAAACATTATTTTTATGAAATATTGCGTTTTTCTTAAAAATCCCACAAAAACTGCTGTAACTTTTTTATTTCTTCATAAAAACAATTCAATTTTGTTTAAATAATTTTGTTTTGATGAAATCTAAATAGAAATGCCGTTTTTAAATTTCTCGGACGATTTATTCTAAAGTTATACAAAAAAACATTATTTTTATGAAATATTGCGTTTTTCTTAAAAATCCCACAAAAACTGCTGTAACTTTTTTATTTCTTCATAAAAACATTTCAATTTTGTTTAAATAATTTTGTTTTGATGAAATCTAAATAGAAATGCCGTTTTTAAATTTCTCGGACGATTTATTCTAAAGTTATACAAAAAAAGGTTTTTCTTAAAAATCGCACAAAAACTGCTGTAACTTTTTTATTTCTTCATAAAAACATTTCAATTTTGTTTAAATAATTTTGTTTTGATGAAATCTAAATAGAAATGCCGTTTTTAAATTTCTCGGACGATTTATTCTAAAGTTATACAAAAAAACATTATTTTTATGAAATATTGCGTTTTTCTTAAAAATCCCACAAAAACTGCTGTAACTTTTTTATTTCTTCATAAAAACATTTCAATTTTGTTTAAATAATTTTGTTTTGATGAAATCTAAATAGAAATGCCGTTTTTAAATTTCTCGGACGATTTATTCTAAAGTTATACAAAAAAAGGTTTTTCTTAAAAATCGCACAAAAACTGCTGTAACTTTTTTATTTCTTCATAAAAACATTTCAATTTTGTTTAAATAATTTTGTTTTCATGAAATCTAAATAGAAATGCCGTTTTTAAATTTCTCGGACGATTTATTTTAAAGTTATACAAAAAAAACATTATTTTTATGAAATATTGCGTTTTTCTTAAAAATCCCACAAAAACTGCTGTAACTTTTTTATTTCTTCATAAAAACAATTCAATTTTGTTTAAATAATTTTGTTTTGATGAAATCTAAATAGAAATGCCGTTTTTAAATTTCTCGGACGATTTATTCTAAAGTTATACAAAAAAACATTATTTTTATGAAATATTGCGTTTTTCTTAAAAATCCCACAAAAACTGCTGTAACTTTTTTATTTCTTCATAAAAACATTTCAATTTTGTTTAAATAATTTTGTTTTGATGAAATCTAAATAGAAATGCCGTTTTTAAATTTCTCGGACGATTTATTCTAAAGTTATACAAAAAAAAAACATTATTTTTATGAAATATTGCGTTTTTCTTAAAAATCACACAAAAACTGCTGTAACTTTTTTATTTCTTCATAAAAACATTTCAATTTAGTTTAAATAATTTTGTTTTGATGAAATCTAAATAGAAATGCCGTTTTTAAATTTCTCGGACGATTTATTCTAAAGTTATACAAAAAAAGGTTTTTCTTAAAAATCGCACAAAAACTGCTGTAACTTTTTTATTTCTTCATAAAAACATTTCAATTTTGTTTAAATAATTTTGTTTTGATGAAATCTAAATAGAAATGCCGTTTTTAAATTTCTCGGACGATTTATTCTAAAGTTATACAAAAAAAAACATTATATTTATGAAATATTGCGTTTTTCTTAAAAATCCCACAAAAACTGCTGTAACTTTTTTATTTCTTCATAAAAACATTTCAATTTTGTTTAAATAATTTTGTTTTGATGAAATCTAAATAGAAATGCCGTTTTTAAATTTCTCGGACGATTTATTCTAAAGTTATACAAAAAAAGGTTTTTCTTAAAAATCGCACAAAAACTGCTGTAACTTTTTTATTTCTTCATAAAAACATTTCAATTTTGTTTAAATAATTTTGTTTTGATGAAATCTAAATAGAAATGCCGTTTTTAAATTTCTCGGACGATTTATTCTAAAGTTATACAAAAAAAAACATTATATTTATGAAATATTGCGTTTTTCTTAAAAATCCCACAAAAACTGCTGTAACTTTTTTATTTCTTCATAAAAACATTTCAATTTTGTTTAAATAGTTTTGTTTTGATGAAATCTAAATAGAAATGCCGTTTTTAAATTTCTCGGACGATTTATTCTAAAGTTATACAAAAAAAGGTTTTTCTTAAAAAGCTCACAAAAACTGCTGTAACTTTTTTATTTCTTCATAAAAACATTTCAATTTTGTTTAAATAATTTTGTTTTGATGAAATCTAAATAGAAATGCCGTTTTTAAATTTCTCGGACGATTTATTCTAAAGTTATACAAAAAAAGGTTTTTCTTAAAAATCGCACAAAAACTGCTGTAACTTTTTTATTTCTTCATAAAAACATTTCAATTTTGTTTAAATAATTTTGTTTTGATGAAATCTAAATAGAAATGCCGTTTTTAAATTTCTCGGACGATTTATTCTAAAGTTATACAAAAAAACATTATTTTTATGAAATATTGCGTTTTTCTTAAAAATCCCACAAAAACTGCTGTAACTTTTTTATTTCTTCATAAAAACAATTCAATTTTGTTTAAATAATTTTGTTTTGATGAAATCTAAATAGAAATGCCGTTTTTAAATTTCTCGGACGATTTATTCTAAAGTTATACAAAAAAACATTATTTTTATGAAATATTGCGTTTTTCTTAAAAATCCCACAAAAACTGCTGTAACTTTTTTATTTCTTCATAAAAACATTTCAATTTTGTTTAAATAATTTTGTTTTGATGAAATCTAAATAGAAATGCCGTTTTTAAATTTCTCGGACGATTTATTCTAAAGTTATACAAAAAAAGGTTTTTCTTAAAAATCGCACAAAAACTGCTGTAACTTTTTTATTTCTTCATAAAAACATTTCAATTTTGTTTAAATAATTTTGTTTTGATGAAATCTAAATAGAAATGCCGTTTTTAAATTTCTCGGACGATTTATTCTAAAGTTATACAAAAAAACATTATTTTTATGAAATATTGCGTTTTTCTTAAAAATCCCACAAAAACTGCTGTAACTTTTTTATTTCTTCATAAAAACATTTCAATTTTGTTTAAATAATTTTGTTTTGATGAAATCTAAATAGAAATGCCGTTTTTAAATTTCTCGGACGATTTATTCTAAAGTTATACAAAAAAAGGTTTTTCTTAAAAATCGCACAAAAACTGCTGTAACTTTTTTATTTCTTCATAAAAACATTTCAATTTTGTTTAAATAATTTTGTTTTCATGAAATCTAAATAGAAATGCCGTTTTTAAATTTCTCGGACGATTTATTTTAAAGTTATACAAAAAAAACATTATTTTTATGAAATATTGCGTTTTTCTTAAAAATCCCACAAAAACTGCTGTAACTTTTTTATTTCTTCATAAAAACAATTCAATTTTGTTTAAATAATTTTGTTTTGATGAAATCTAAATAGAAATGCCGTTTTTAAATTTCTCGGACGATTTATTCTAAAGTTATACAAAAAAACATTATTTTTATGAAATATTGCGTTTTTCTTAAAAATCCCACAAAAACTGCTGTAACTTTTTTATTTCTTCATAAAAACATTTCAATTTTGTTTAAATAATTTTGTTTTGATGAAATCTAAATAGAAATGCCGTTTTTAAATTTCTCGGACGATTTATTCTAAAGTTATACAAAAAAAGGTTTTTCTTAAAAATCGCACAAAAACTGCTGTAACTTTTTTATTTCTTCATAAAAACATTTCAATTTTGTTTAAATAATTTTGTTTTCATGAAATCTAAATAGAAATGCCGTTTTTAAATTTCTCGGACGATTTATTTTAAAGTTATACAAAAAAAACATTATTTTTATGAAATATTGCGTTTTTCTTAAAAATCACACAAAAACTGCTGTAACTTTTTTATTTCTTCATAAAAACATTTCAATTTTGTTTAAATAATTTTGTTTTGATGAAATCTAAATAGAAATGCCGTTTTTAAATTTCTCGGACGATTTATTCTAAAGTTATACAAAAAAACATTATTTTTATGAAATATTGCGTTTTTCTTAAAAATCCCACAAAAACTGCTGTAACTTTTTTATTTCTTCATAAAAACATTTCAATTTTGTTTAAATAATTTTGTTTTGATGAAATCTAAATAGAAATGCCGTTTTTAAATTTCTCGGACGATTTATTCTAAAGTTATACAAAAAAAACATTATTTTTATGAAATATTGCGTTTTTCTTAAAAATCACACAAAAACTGCTGTAACTTTTTTATTTCTTCATAAAAACATTTCAATTTTGTTTAAATAATTTTGTTTTGATGAAATCTAAATAGAAATGCCGTTTTTAAATTTCTCGGACGATTTATTCTAAAGTTATACAAAAAAAAACATTATTTTTATGAAATATTGCGTTTTTCTTAAAAATCCCACAAAAACTGCTGTAACTTTTTTATTTCTTCATAAAAACATTTCAATTTTGTTTAAATAATTTTGTTTTCATGAAATCTAAATAGAAATGCCGTTTTTAAATTTCTCGGACGATTTATTCTAAAGTTATACAAAAAAAACATTATTTTTATGAAATATTGCGTTTTTCTTAAAAATCACACAAAAACTGCTGTAACTTTTTTATTTCTTCATAAAAACATTTCAATTTTGTTTAAATAATTTTGTTTTGATGAAATCTAAATAGAAATGCCGTTTTTAAATTTCTCGGACGATTTATTCTAAAGTTATACAAAAAAAAACATTATTTTTATGAAATATTGCGTTTTTCTTAAAAATCCCACAAAAACTGCTGTAACTTTTTTATTTCTTCATAAAAACATTTCAATTTTGTTTAAATAATTTTGTTTTGATGAAATCTAAATAGAAATGCCGTTTTTAAATTTCTCGGACGATTTATTCTAAAGTTATACAAAAAAAAACATAATTTTTATGAAATATTGCGTTTTTCTTAAAAATCACACAAAAACTGCTGTAACTTTTTTATTTCTTCATAAAAACATTTCAATTTTGTTTAAATAATTTTGTTTTGATGAAATCTAAATAGAAATGCCGTTTTTAAATTTCTCGGACGATTTATTCTAAAGTTATACAAAAAAAGGTTTTTCTTAAAAATCGCACAAAAACTGCTGTAACTTTTTTATTTCTTCATAAAAACATTTCAATTTTGTTTAAATAATTTTGTTTTGATGAAATCTAAATAGAAATGCCGTTTTTAAATTTCTCGGACGATTTATTCTAAAGTTATACAAAAAAAGGATTTTCTTAAAAATCGCACAAAAACTGCTGTAACTTTTTTATTTCTTCATAAAAACATTTCAATTTTGTTTAAATAATTTTGTTTTGATGAAATCTAAATAGAAATGCCGTTTTTAAATTTCTCGGACGATTTATTCTAAAGTTATACAAAAAAAAAACATTATTTTTATGAAATATTGCGTTTTTCTTAAAAATCACACAAAAACTGCTGTACCTTTTTTATTTCTTCATAAAAACATTTCAATTTTGTTTAAATAATTTTGTTTTGATGAAATCTAAATAGAAATGCCGTTTTTAAATTTCTCGGACGATTTATTCTAAAGTTATACAAAAAAAGGTTTTTCTTAAAAATCGCACAAAAACTGCTGTAACTTTTTTATTTCTTCATAAAAACATTTCAATTTTGTTTAAATAATTTTGTTTTGATGAAATCTAAATAGAAATGCCGTTGTTAAATTTCTCGGACGATTTATTCTAAAGTTATACAAAAAAAGGTTTTTCTTAAAAATCGCACAAAAACTGCTGTAACTTTTTTATTTCTTCATAAAAACATTTCAATTTTGTTTAAATAATTTTGTTTTGATGAAATCTAAATAGAAATGCCGTTTTTAAATTTCTCGGACGATTTATTCTAAAGTTATACAAAAAAAGGTTTTTCTTAAAAATCGCACAAAAACTGCTGTAACTTTTTTATTTCTTCATAAAAACATTTCAATTTTGTTTAAATAATTTTGTTTTGATGAAATCTAAATAGAAATGCCGTTTTTAAATTTCTCGGACGATTTATTCTAAAGTTATACAAAAAAAGGATTTTCTTAAAAATCGCACAAAAACTGCTGTAACTTTTTTATTTCTTCATAAAAACATTTCAATTTTGTTTAAATAATTTTGTTTTGATGAAATCTAAATAGAAATGCCGTTTTTAAATTTCTCGGACGATTTATTCTAAAGTTATACAAAAAAAGGTTTTTCTTAAAAATCGCACAAAAACTGCTGTAACTTTTTTATTTCTTCATAAAAACATTTCAATTTTGTTTAAATAATTTTGTTTTGATGAAATCTAAATAGAAATGCCGTTTTTAAATTTCTCGGACGATTTATTCTAAAGTTATACAAAAAAAAACATTATTTTTATGAAATATTGCGTTTTTCTTAAAAATCACACAAAAACTGCTGTAACTTTTTTATTTCTTCATAAAAACATTTCAATTTTGTTTAAATAATTTTGTTTTAATGAAATCTAAATAGAAATGCCGTTTTTAAATTTCTCGGACGATTTATTCTAAAGTTATACAAAAAAAGGTTTTTTTTAAAAATCGCACAAAAACTGCTGTAACTTTTTTAATTCTTCATAAAAACATTTCAATTTTGTTTAAATAATTTTGTTTTGATGAAATCTAAATAGAAATGCCGTTTTTAAATTTCTCGGACGATTTATTCTAAAGTTATACAAAAAAAGGTTTTTCTTAAAAATCGCACAAAATCTGCTGTAACTTTTTTATTTCTTCATAAAAACATTTCAATTTTGTTTAAATAGTTTTGTTTTGATGAAATCTAAATAGAAATGCCGTTTTTAAATTTCTCGGACGATTTATTCTAAAGTTATACAAAAAAAGGTTTTTCTTAAAAAGCTCACAAAAACTGCTGTAACTTTTTTATTTCTTCATAAAAACATTTCAATTTTGTTTAAATAATTTTGTTTTGATGAAATCTAAATAGAAATGCCGTTTTTAAATTTCTCGGACGATTTATTCTAAAGTTATACAAAAAAAGGTTTTTCTTAAAAATCGCACAAAAACTGCTGTAACTTTTTTAATTCTTCATAAAAACATTTCAATTTTGTTTAAATAATTTTGTTTTGATGAAATCTAAATAGAAATGCCGTTTTTAAATTTCTCGGACGATTTATTCTAAAGTTATACAAAAAAAGGTTTTTCTTAAAAATCGCACAAAATCTGCTGTAACTTTTTTATTTCTTCATAAAAACATTTCAATTTTGTTTAAATAGTTTTGTTTTGATGAAATCTAAATAGAAATGCCGTTTTTAAATTTCTCGGACGATTTATTCTAAAGTTATACAAAAAAAGGTTTTTCTTAAAAAGCTCACAAAAACTGCTGTAACTTTTTTATTTCTTCATAAAAACATTTCAATTTTGTTTAAATAATTTTGTTTTGATGAAATCTAAATAGAAATGCCGTTTTTAAATTTCTCGGACGATTTATTCTAAAGTTATACAAAAAAAGGATTTTCTTAAAAATCGCACAAAAACTGCTGTAACTTTTTTATTTCTTCATAAAAACATTTCAATTTTGTTTAAATAATTTTGTTTTGATGAAATCTAAATAGAAATGCCGTTTTTAAATTTCTCGGACGATTTATTCTAAAGTTATACAAAAAAAGGTTTTTCTTAAAAATCGCACAAAAACTGCTGTAACTTTTTTATTTCTTCATAAAAACATTTCAATTTTGTTTAAATAATTTTGTTTTGATGAAATCTAAATAGAAATGCCGTTTTTAAATTTCTCGGACGATTTATTCTAAAGTTATACAAAAAAACATTATTTTTATGAAATATTGCGTTTTTCTTAAAAATCACACAAAAACTGCTGTAACTTTTTTATTTCTTCATAAAAACATTTCAATTTTGTTTAAATAATTTTGTTTTGATGAAATCTAAATAGAAATGCCATTTTTAAATTTCTCGGACGATTTATTCTAAAGTTATACAAAAAAAAACATTATTTTTATGAAATATTGCGTTTTTCTTAAAAATCACACAAAAACTGCTGTAACTTTTTTATTTCTTCATAAAAACATTTCAATTTTGTTTAAATAATTTTGTTTTGATGAAATCTAAATAGAAATGCCGTTTTTAAATTTCTCGGACGATTTATTCTAAAGTTATACAAAAAAAGGATTTTCTTAAAAATCGCACAAAAACTGCTGTAACTTTTTTATTTCTTCATAGAAACATTTCAATTTTGTTTAAATAATTTTGTTTTGATGAAATCTAAATAGAAATGCCGTTTTTAAATTTCTCGGACGATTTATTCTAAAGTTATACAAAAAAAGGTTTTTCTTAAAAATCGCACAAAAACTGCTGTAACTTTTTTAATTCTTCATAAAAACATTTCAATTTTGTTTAAATAATTTTGTTTTGATGAAATCTAAATAGAAATGCCGTTTTTAAATTTCTCGGACGATTTATTCTAAAGTTATACAAAAAAAGGTTTTTCTTAAAAATCGCACAAAATCTGCTGTAACTTTTTTATTTCTTCATAAAAACATTTCAATTTTGTTTAAATAGTTTTGTTTTGATGAAATCTAAATAGAAATGCCGTTTTTAAATTTCTCGGACGATTTATTCTAAAGTTATACAAAAAAAGGTTTTTCTTAAAAAGCTCACAAAAACTGCTGTAACTTTTTTATTTCTTCATAAAAACATTTCAATTTTGTTTAAATAATTTTGTTTTGATGAAATCTAAATAGAAATGCCGTTTTTAAATTTCTCGGACGATTTATTCTAAAGTTATACAAAAAAAGGATTTTCTTAAAAATCGCACAAAAACTGCTGTAACTTTTTTATTTCTTCATAAAAACATTTCAATTTTGTTTAAATAATTTTGTTTTGATGAAATCTAAATAGAAATGCCGTTTTTAAATTTCTCGGACGATTTATTCTAAAGTTATACAAAAAAAGGTTTTTCTTAAAAATCGCACAAAAACTGCTGTAACTTTTTTATTTCTTCATAAAAACATTTCAATTTTGTTTAAATAATTTTGTTTTGATGAAATCTAAATAGAAATGCCGTTTTTAAATTTCTCGGACGATTTATTCTAAAGTTATACAAAAAAACATTATTTTTATGAAATATTGCGTTTTTCTTAAAAATCACACAAAAACTGCTGTAACTTTTTTATTTCTTCATAAAAACATTTCAATTTTGTTTAAATAATTTTGTTTTGATGAAATCTAAATAGAAATGCCATTTTTAAATTTCTCGGACGATTTATTCTAAAGTTATACAAAAAAAAACATTATTTTTATGAAATATTGCGTTTTTCTTAAAAATCACACAAAAACTGCTGTAACTTTTTTATTTCTTCATAAAAACATTTCAATTTTGTTTAAATAATTTTGTTTTGATGAAATCTAAATAGAAATGCCGTTTTTAAATTTCTCGGACGATTTATTCTAAAGTTATACAAAAAAAGGATTTTCTTAAAAATCGCACAAAAACTGCTGTAACTTTTTTATTTCTTCATAAAAACATTTCAATTTTGTTTAAATAATTTTGTTTTGATGAAATCTAAATAGAAATGCCGTTTTTAAATTTCTCGGACGATTTATTCTAAAGTTATACAAAAAAAGGTTTTTCTTAAAAATCGCACAAAAACTGCTGTAACTTTTTTATTTCTTCATAAAAACATTTCAATTTTGTTTAAATAATTTTGTTTTGATGAAATCTAAATAGAAATGCCGTTTTTAAATTTCTCGGACGATTTATTCTAAAGTTATACAAAAAAAAACATTATTTTTATGAAATATTGCGTTTTTCTTAAAAATCACACATAAACTGCTGTAACTTTTTTATTTCTTCATAAAAACATTTCAATTTTGTTTAAATAATTTTGTTTTAATGAAATCTAAATAGAAATGCCGTTTTTAAATTTCTCGGACGATTTATTCTAAAGTTATACAAAAAAAGGTTTTTTTTAAAAATCGCACAAAAACTGCTGTAACTTTTTTAATTCTTCATAAAAACATTTCAATTTTGTTTAAATAATTTTGTTTTGATGAAATCTAAATAGAAATGCCGTTTTTAAATTTCTCGGACGATTTATTCTAAAGTTATACAAAAAAAGGTTTTTCTTAAAAATCGCACAAAATCTGCTGTAACTTTTTTATTTCTTCATAAAAACATTTCAATTTTGTTTAAATAGTTTTGTTTTGATGAAATCTAAATAGAAATGCCGTTTTTAAATTTCTCGGACGATTTATTCTAAAGTTATACAAAAAAAGGTTTTTCTTAAAAAGCTCACAAAAACTGCTGTAACTTTTTTATTTCTTCATAAAAACATTTCAATTTTGTTTAAATAATTTTGTTTTGATGAAATCTAAATAGAAATGCCGTTTTTAAATTTCTCGGACGATTTATTCTAAAGTTATACAAAAAAAGGTTTTTCTTAAAAATCGCACAAAAACTGCTGTAACTTTTTTAATTCTTCATAAAAACATTTCAATTTTGTTTAAATAATTTTGTTTTGATGAAATCTAAATAGAAATGCCGTTTTTAAATTTCTCGGACGATTTATTCTAAAGTTATACAAAAAAAGGTTTTTCTTAAAAATCGCACAAAATCTGCTGTAACTTTTTTATTTCTTCATAAAAACATTTCAATTTTGTTTAAATAGTTTTGTTTTGATGAAATCTAAATAGAAATGCCGTTTTTAAATTTCTCGGACGATTTATTCTAAAGTTATACAAAAAAAGGTTTTTCTTAAAAAGCTCACAAAAACTGCTGTAACTTTTTTATTTCTTCATAAAAACATTTCAATTTTGTTTAAATAATTTTGTTTTGATGAAATCTAAATAGAAATGCCGTTTTTAAATTTCTCGGACGATTTATTCTAAAGTTATACAAAAAAAGGATTTTCTTAAAAATCGCACAAAAACTGCTGTAACTTTTTTATTTCTTCATAAAAACATTTCAATTTTGTTTAAATAATTTTGTTTTGATGAAATCTAAATAGAAATGCCGTTTTTAAATTTCTCGGACGATTTATTCTAAAGTTATACAAAAAAAGGTTTTTCTTAAAAATCGCACAAAAACTGCTGTAACTTTTTTATTTCTTCATAAAAACATTTCAATTTTGTTTAAATAATTTTGTTTTGATGAAATCTAAATAGAAATGCCGTTTTTAAATTTCTCGGACGATTTATTCTAAAGTTATACAAAAAAAGGTTTTTCTTAAAAATCGCACAAAAACTGCTGTAACTTTTTTATTTCTTCATAAAAACATTTCAATTTTGTTTAAATAGTTTTGTTTTGATGAAATCTAAATAGAAATGCCGTTTTTAAATTTCTCGGACGATTTATTCTAAAGTTATACAAAAAAAGGTTTTTCTTAAAAATCGCACAAAAACTGCTGTAACTTTTTTATTTCTTCATAAAAACATTTCAATTTTGTTTAAATAATTTTGTTTTGATGAAATCTAAATAGAAATGCCGTTTTTAAATTTCTCGGACGATTTATTCTAAAGTTATACAAAAAAACATTATTTTTATGAAATATTGCGTTTTTCTTAAAAATCACACAAAAACTGCTGTAACTTTTTTATTTCTTCATAAAAACATTTCAATTTTGTTTAAATAATTTTGTTTTGATGAAATCTAAATAGAAATGCCATTTTTAAATTTCTCGGACGATTTATTCTAAAGTTATACAAAAAAAAACATTATTTTTATGAAATATTGCGTTTTTCTTAAAAATCACACAAAAACTGCTGTAACTTTTTTATTTCTTCATAAAAACATTTCAATTTTGTTTAAATAATTTTGTTTTGATGAAATCTAAATAGAAATGCCGTTTTTAAATTTCTCGGACGATTTATTCTAAAGTTATACAAAAAAAGGTTTTTCTTAAAAATCGCACAAAAACTGCTGTAACTTTTTTATTTCTTCATAAAAACATTTCAATTTTGTTTAAATAATTTTGTTTTGATGAAATCTAAATAGAAATGCCGTTTTTAAATTTCTCGGACGATTTATTCTAATCTTATACTAAAAAAACATTATTTTTATGAAATATTGCGTTTTTCTTAAAAATCCCACAAAAACTGCTGTAACTTTTTTATTTCTTCATAAAAACATTTCAATTTTGTTTAAATAATTTTGTTTTGATGAAATCTAAATAGAAATGCCGTTTTTAAATTTCTCGGACGATTTATTCTAAAGTTATACAAAAAAAGGTTTTTCTTAAAAATCGCACAAAAACTGCTGTAACTTTTTTATTTCTTCATAAAAACATTTCAATTTTGTTTAAATAATTTTGTTTTGATGAAATCTAAATAGAAATGCCGTTTTTAAATTTCTCGGACGATTTATTCTAAAGTTATACAAAAAAAGGTTTTTCTTAAAAATCGCACAAAAACTGCTGTAACTTTTTTATTTCTTCATAAAAACATTTCAATTTTGTTTAAATAATTTTGTTTTGATGAAATCTAAATAGAAATGCCGTTTTTAAATTTCTCGGACGATTTATTCTAAAGTTATACAAAAAAACATTATTTTTATGAAATATTGCGTTTTTCTTAAAAATCACACAAAAACTGCTGTAACTTTTTTATTTCTTCATAAAAACATTTCAATTTTGTTTAAATAATTTTGTTTTGATGAAATCTAAATAGAAATGCCATTTTTAAATTTCTCGGACGATTTATTCTAAAGTTATACAAAAAAAAACATTATTTTTATGAAATATTGCGTTTTTCTTAAAAATCACACAAAAACTGCTGTAACTTTTTTATTTCTTCATAAAAACATTTCAATTTTGTTTAAATAATTTTGTTTTGATGAAATCTAAATAGAAATGCCGTTTTTAAATTTCTCGGACGATTTATTCTAAAGTTATACAAAAAAAGGATTTTCTTAAAAATCGCACAAAAACTGCTGTAACTTTTTTATTTCTTCATAAAAACATTTCAATTTTGTTTAAATAATTTTGTTTTGATGAAATCTAAATAGAAATGCCGTTTTTAAATTTCTCGGACGATTTATTCTAAAGTTATACAAAAAAAGGTTTTTCTTAAAAATCGCACAAAAACTGCTGTAACTTTTTTATTTCTTCATAAAAACATTTCAATTTTGTTTAAATAATTTTGTTTTGATGAAATCTAAATAGAAATGCCGTTTTTAAATTTCTCGGACGATTTATTCTAAAGTTATACAAAAAAAAACATTATTTTTATGAAATATTGCGTTTTTCTTAAAAATCACACAAAAACTGCTGTAACTTTTTTATTTCTTCATAAAAACATTTCAATTTTGTTTAAATAATTTTGTTTTAATGAAATCTAAATAGAAATGCCGTTTTTAAATTTCTCGGACGATTTATTCTAAAGTTATACAAAAAAAGGTTTTTTTTAAAAATCGCACAAAAACTGCTGTAACTTTTTTAATTCTTCATAAAAACATTTCAATTTTGTTTAAATAATTTTGTTTTGATGAAATCTAAATAGAAATGCCGTTTTTAAATTTCTCGGACGATTTATTCTAAAGTTATACAAAAAAAGGTTTTTCTTAAAAATCGCACAAAATCTGCTGTAACTTTTTTATTTCTTCATAAAAACATTTCAATTTTGTTTAAATAGTTTTGTTTTGATGAAATCTAAATAGAAATGCCGTTTTTAAATTTCTCGGACGATTTATTCTAAAGTTATACAAAAAAAGGTTTTTCTTAAAAAGCTCACAAAAACTGCTGTAACTTTTTTATTTCTTCATAAAAACATTTCAATTTTGTTTAAATAATTTTGTTTTGATGAAATCTAAATAGAAATGCCGTTTTTAAATTTCTCGGACGATTTATTCTAAAGTTATACAAAAAAAGGTTTTTCTTAAAAATCGCACAAAAACTGCTGTAACTTTTTTAATTCTTCATAAAAACATTTCAATTTTGTTTAAATAATTTTGTTTTGATGAAATCTAAATAGAAATGCCGTTTTTAAATTTCTCGGACGATTTATTCTAAAGTTATACAAAAAAAGGTTTTTCTTAAAAATCGCACAAAATCTGCTGTAACTTTTTTATTTCTTCATAAAAACATTTTAATTTTGTTTAAATAGTTTTGTTTTGATGAAATCTAAATAGAAATGCCGTTTTTAAATTTCTCGGACGATTTATTCTAAAGTTATACAAAAAAAGGTTTTTCTTAAAAAGCTCACAAAAACTGCTGTAACTTTTTTATTTCTTCATAAAAACATTTCAATTTTGTTTAAATAATTTTGTTTTGATGAAATCTAAATAGAAATGCCGTTTTTAAATTTCTCGGACGATTTATTCTAAAGTTATACAAAAAAAGGATTTTCTTAAAAATCGCACAAAAACTGCTGTAACTTTTTTATTTCTTCATAAAAACATTTCAATTTTGTTTAAATAATTTTGTTTTGATGAAATCTAAATAGAAATGCCGTTTTTAAATTTCTCGGACGATTTATTCTAAAGTTATACAAAAAAAGGTTTTTCTTAAAAATCGCACAAAAACTGCTGTAACTTTTTTATTTCTTCATAAAAACATTTCAATTTTGTTTAAATAATTTTGTTTTGATGAAATCTAAATAGAAATGCCGTTTTTAAATTTCTCGGACGATTTATTCTAAAGTTATACAAAAAAAGGTTTTTCTTAAAAATCGCACAAAAACTGCTGTAACTTTTTTATTTCTTCATAAAAACATTTCAATTTTGTTTAAATAGTTTTGTTTTGATGAAATCTAAATAGAAATGCCGTTTTTAAATTTCTCGGACGATTTATTCTAAAGTTATACAAAAAAAGGTTTTTCTTAAAAATCGCACAAAAACTGCTGTAACTTTTTTATTTCTTCATAAAAACATTTCAATTTTGTTTAAATAATTTTGTTTTGATGAAATCTAAATAGAAATGCCGTTTTTAAATTTCTCGGACGATTTATTCTAAAGTTATACAAAAAAAGGTTTTTCTTAAAAATCGCACAAAAACTGCTGTAACTTTTTTATTTCTTCATAAAAACATTTCAATTTTGTTTAAATAGTTTTGTTTTGATGAAATCTAAATAGAAATGCCGTTTTTAAATTTCTCGGACGATTTATTCTAAAGTTATACAAAAAAACATTATTTTTATGAAATATTGCGTTTTTCTTAAAAATCACACAAAAACTGCTGTAACTTTTTTATTTCTTCATAAAAACATTTCAATTTTGTTTAAATAATTTTGTTTTGATGAAATCTAAATAGAAATGCCATTTTTAAATTTCTCGGACGATTTATTCTAAAGTTATACAAAAAAAAACATTATTTTTATGAAATATTGCGTTTTTCTTAAAAATCACACAAAAACTGCTGTAACTTTTTTATTTCTTCATAAAAACATTTCAATTTTGTTTAAATAATTTTGTTTTGATGAAATCTAAATAGAAATGCCGTTTTTAAATTTCTCGGACGATTTATTCTAAAGTTATACAAAAAAAGGTTTTTCTTAAAAATCGCACAAAAACTGCTGTAACTTTTTTATTTCTTCATAAAAACATTTCAATTTTGTTTAAATAATTTTGTTTTGATGAAATCTAAATAGAAATGCCGTTTTTAAATTTCTCGGACGATTTATTCTAATCTTATACTAAAAAAACATTATTTTTATGAAATATTGCGTTTTTCTTAAAAATCCCACAAAAACTGCTGTAACTTTTTTATTTCTTCATAAAAACATTTCAATTTTGTTTAAATAATTTTGTTTTGATGAAATCTAAATAGAAATGCCGTTTTTAAATTTCTCGGACGATTTATTCTAAAGTTATACAAAAAAAGGTTTTTCTTAAAAATCGCACAAAAACTGCTGTAACTTTTTTATTTCTTCATAAAAACATTTCAATTTTGTTTAAATAATTTTGTTTTGATGAAATCTAAATAGAAATGCCGTTTTTAAATTTCTCGGACGATTTATTCTAAAGTTATACAAAAAAAGGTTTTTCTTAAAAATCGCACAAAAACTGCTGTAACTTTTTTATTTCTTCATAAAAACATTTCAATTTTGTTTAAATAGTTTTGTTTTGATGAAATCTAAATAGAAATGCCGTTTTTAAATTTCTCGGACGATTTATTCTAAAGTTATACAAAAAAAGGTTTTTCTTAAAAGCTCACAAAAACTGCTGTAACTTTTTTATTTCTTCATAAAAACATTTCAATTTTGTTTAAATAATTTTGTTTTGATGAAATCTAAATAGAAATGCCGTTTTTAAATTTCTCGGACGATTTATTCTAAAGTTATACAAAAAAAGGTTTTTCTTAAAAATCGCACAAAAACTGCTGTAACTTTTTTATTTCTTCATAAAAACATTTCAATTTTGTTTAAATAATTTTGTTTTGATGAAATCTAAATAGAAATGCCGTTTTTAAATTTCTCGGACGATTTATTCTAAAGTTATACAAAAAAAGGTTTTTCTTAAAAATCGCACAAAAACTGCTGTAACTTTTTTATTTCTTCATAAAAACATTTCAATTTTGTTTAAATAATTTTGTTTTGATGAAATCTAAATAGAAATGCCGTTTTTAAATTTCTCGGACGATTTATTCTAAAGTTATACAAAAAAACATTATTTTTATGAAATATTGCGTTTTTCTTAAAAATCACACAAAAACTGCTGTAACTTTTTTATTTCTTCATAAAAACATTTCAATTTTGTTTAAATAATTTTGTTTTGATGAAATCTAAATAGAAATGCCGTTTTTAAATTTCTCGGACGATTTATTCTAATCTTATACTAAAAAAACATTATTTTTATGAAATATTGCGTTTTTCTTAAAAATCCCACAAAAACTGCTGTAACTTTTTTATTTCTTCATAAAAACATTTCAATTTTGTTTAAATAATTTTGTTTTGATGAAATCTAAATAGAAATGCCGTTTTTAAATTTCTCGGACGATTTATTCTAAAGTTATACAAAAAAAAACATTATTTTTATGAAATATTGCGTTTTTCTTAAAAATCCCACAAAAACTGCTGTAACTTTTTTATTTCTTCATAAAAACATTTCAATTTTGTTTAAATAATTTTGTTTTGATGAAATCTAAATAGAAATGCCGTTTTTAAATTTCTCGGACGATTTATTCTAAAGTTATACAAAAAAAACATTATTTTTATGAAATATTGCGTTTTTCTTAAAAATTCCACAAAAACTGCTGTAACTTTTTTATTTCTTCATAAAAACATTTCAATTTTGTTTAAATAATTTTGTTTTGATGAAATCTAAATAGAAATGCCGTTTTTAAATTTCTCGGACGATTTATTCTAAAGTTATACAAAAAAAAACATTATTTTTATGAAATATTGCGTTTTTCTTAAAAATCCCACAAAAACTGCTGTAACTTTTTTATTTCTTCATAAAAACATTTCAATTTTGTTTAAATTATTTTGTTTTGATGAAATCTAAATAGAAATGCCGTTTTTAAATTTCTCGGACGATTTATTCTAAAGTTATACAAAAAAAAACATTATTTTTATGAAATATTGCGTTTTTCTTAAAAATCACACAAAAACTGCTGTAACTTTTTTATTTCTTCATAAAAACATTTCAATTTTGTTTAAATAATTTTGTTTTGATGAAATCTAAATAGAAATGCCGTTTTTAAATTTCTCGGACGATTTATTCTAAAGTTATACAAAAAAAAACATTATTTTTATGAAATATTGCGTTTTTCTTAAAAATCACACAAAAACTGCTGTAACTTTTTTATTTCTTCATAAAAACATTTCAATTTAGTTTAAATAATTTTGTTTTGATGAAATCTAAATAGAAATGCCGTTTCTAAATTTCTCGGACGATTTATTCTAAAGTTATACAAAAAAAAACATTATTTTTATGAAATATTGCGTTTTTCTTAAAAATCCCACAAAAACTGCTGTAACTTTTTTATTTCTTCATAAAAATATTTCAATTTTGTTTAAATAATTTTGTTTTGATGAAATCTAAATAGAAATGCCGTTTTTAAATTTCTCGGACGATTTATTCTAAAGTTATACAAAAAAAAACATTATTTTTATGAAATATTGCGTTTTTCTTAAAAATCACACAAAAACTGCTGTAACTTTTTTATTTCTTCATAAAAACATTTCAATTTAGTTTAAATAATTTTGTTTTGATGAAATCTAAATAGAAATGCCGTTTTTAAATTTCTCGGACGATTTATTCTAAAGTTATACAAATAAAGGTTTTTCTTAAAAATCGCACAAAAACTGCTGTAACTTTTTTATTTCTTCATAAAAACATTTCAATTTTGTTTAAATAATTTTGTTTTGATGAAATCTAAATAGAAATGCCGTTTTTAAATTTCTCGGACGATTTATTCTAAAGTTATACAAAAAAAAACATTATTTTTATGAAATATTGCGTTTTTCTTAAAAATCCCACAAAAACTGCTGTAACTTTTTTATTTCTTCATAAAAACATTTCAATTTTGTTTAAATAATTTTGTTTTGATGAAATCTAAATAGAAATGCCGTTTTTAAATTTCTCGGACGATTTATTCTAAAGTTATACAAAAAAAAAACATTATTTTTATGAAATATTGCGTTTTTCTTAAAAATCCCACAAAAACTGCTGTAACTTTTTTATTTCTTCATAAAAATATTTCAATTTTGTTTAAATAATTTTGTTTTGATGAAATTTAAATAGAAATGCCGTTTTTAAATTTCTCGGACGATTTATTCTAAAGTTATACAAAAAAAAACATTATTTTTATGAAATATTGCGTTTTTCTTAAAAATCACACAAAAACTGCTGTAACTTTTTTATTTCTTCATAAAAACATTTCAATTTTGTTTAAATAATTTTGTTTTGATGAAATCTAAATAGAAATGCCGTTTTTAAATTTCTCGGACGATTTATTCTAAAGTTATACAAAAAAAAACATTATTTTTATGAAATATTGCGTTTTTCTTAAAAATCCCACAAAAACTGCTGTAACTTTTTTATTTCTTCATAAAAACATTTCAATTTTGTTTAAATTATTTTGTTTTGATGAAATCTAAATAGAAATGCCGTTTTTAAATTTCTCGGACGATTTATTCTAAAGTTATACAAAAAAAAACATTATTTTTATGAAATATTGCGTTTTTCTTAAAAATCACACAAAAACTGCTGTAACTTTTTTATTTCTTCATAAAAACATTTCAATTTTGTTTAAATAATTTTGTTTTGATGAAATCTAAATAGAAATGCCGTTTTTAAATTTCTCGGACGATTTATTCTAAAGTTATACAAAAAAAAACATTATTTTTATGAAATATTGCGTTTTTCTTAAAAATCACACAAAAACTGCTGTAACTTTTTTATTTCTTCATAAAAACATTTCAATTTAGTTTAAATAATTTTGTTTTGATGAAATCTAAATAGAAATGCCGTTTCTAAATTTCTCGGACGATTTATTCTAAAGTTATACAAAAAAAAACATTATTTTTATGAAATATTGCGTTTTTCTTAAAAATCCCACAAAAACTGCTGTAACTTTTTTATTTCTTCATAAAAATATTTCAATTTTGTTTAAATAATTTTGTTTTGATGAAATCTAAATAGAAATGCCGTTTTTAAATTTCTCGGACGATTTATTCTAAAGTTATACAAAAAAAAACATTATTTTTATGAAATATTGCGTTTTTCTTAAAAATCACACAAAAACTGCTGTAACTTTTTTATTTCTTCATAAAAACATTTCAATTTAGTTTAAATAATTTTGTTTTGATGAAATCTAAATAGAAATGCCGTTTTTAAATTTCTCGGACGATTTATTCTAAAGTTATACAAAAAAAGGTTTTTCTTAAAAATCGCACAAAAACTGCTGTAACTTTTTTATTTCTTCATAAAAACATTTCAATTTTGTTTAAATAATTTTGTTTTGATGAAATCTAAATAGAAATGCCGTTTTTAAATTTCTCGGACGATTTATTCTAAAGTTATACAAAAAAAAACATTATTTTTATGAAATATTGCGTTTTTCTTAAAAATCCCACAAAAACTGCTGTAACTTTTTTATTTCTTCATAAAAACATTTCAATTTTGTTTAAATAATTTTGTTTTGATGAAATCTAAATAGAAATGCCGTTTTTAAATTTCTCGGACGATTTATTCTAAAGTTATACAAAAAAAAAACATTATTTTTATGAAATATTGCGTTTTTCTTAAAAATCCCACAAAAACTGCTGTAACTTTTTTATTTCTTCATAAAAATATTTCAATTTTGTTTAAATAATTTTGTTTTGATGAAATCTAAATAGAAATGCCGTTTTTAAATTTCTCGGACGATTTATTCAAATCTTATACTAAAAAAACATTATTTTTATGAAATATTGCGTTTTTCTTAAAAATCACACAAAAACTGCTGTAACTTTTTTATTTCTTCATAAAAACATTTCAATTTTGTTTAAATAATTTTGTTTTGATGAAATCTAAATAGAAATGCCGTTTTTAAATTTCTCGGACGATTTATTCAAATCTTATACTAAAAAAACATTATTTTTATGAAATATTGCGTTTTTCTTAAAAATCCCACAAAAACTGCTGTAACTTTTTTATTTCTTCATAAAAACATTTCAATTTTGTTTAAATAATTTTGTTTTGATGAAATCTAAATAGAAATGCCGTTTTTAAATTTCTCGGACGATTTATTCAAATCTTATACTAAAAAAACATTATTTTTATGAAATATTGCGTTTTTCTTAAAAATCCCACAAAAACTGCTGTAACTTTTTTATTTCTTCATAAAAACATTTCAATTTAGTTTAAATAATTTTGTTTTGATGAAATCTAAATAGAAATGCCGTTTTTAAATTTCTCGGACGATTTATTCTAAAGTTATACAAAAAAAAAACATTATTTTTATGAAATATTGCGTTTTTCTTAAAAATCACACAAAAACTGCTGTAACTTTTTTATTTCTTCATAAAAACATTTCAATTTTGTTTAAATAATTTTGTTTTGATGAAATCTAAATAGAAATGCCGTTTTTAAATTTCTCGGACGATTTATTCAAATCTTATACTAAAAAAACATTATTTTTATGAAATATTGCGTTTTTCTTAAAAATCCCACAAAAACTGCTGTAACTTTTTTATTTCTTCATAAAAACATTTCAATTTTGTTTAAATAATTTTGTTTTGATGAAATCTAAATAGAAATGCCGTTTTTAAATTTCTCGGACGATTTATTCTAAAGTTATACAAAAAAAAACATTATTTTTATGAAATATTGCGTTTTTCTTAAAAATCCCACAAAAACTGCTGTAACTTTTTTATTTCTTCATAAAAACATTTCAATTTTGTTTAAATAATTTTGTTTTGATGAAATCTAAATAGAAATGCCGTTTTTAAATTTCTCGGACGATTTATTCTAATCTTATACTAAAAAAACATTATTTTTATGAAATATTGCGTTTTTCTTAAAAATCACACAAAAACTGCTGTAACTTTTTTATTTCTTCATAAAAACATTTCAATTTTGTTTAAATAATTTTGTTTTGATGAAATCTAAATAGAAATGCCGTTTTTAAATTTCTCGGACGATTTATTCTAAAGTTATACAAAAAAAGGTTTTTCTTAAAAATCGCACAAAAACTGCTGTAACTTTTTTATTTCTTCATAAAAACATTTCAATTTTGTTTAAATAATTTTGTTTTGATGAAATCTAAATAGAAATGCCGTTTTTAAATTTCTCGGACGATTTATTCTAATCTTATACTAAAAAAACATTATTTTTATGAAATATTGCGTTTTTCTTAAAAATCACACAAAAACTGCTGTAACTTTTTTATTTCTTCATAAAAACATTTCAATTTTGTTTAAATAATTTTGTTTTGATGAAATCTAAATAGAAATGCCGTTTTTAAATTTCTCGGACGATTTATTCTAAAGTTATACAAAAAAAGGTTTTTCTTAAAAATCGCACAAAAACTGCTGTAACTTTTTTATTTCTTCATAAAAACATTTCAATTTTGTTTAAATAATTTTGTTTTGATGAAATCTAAATAGAAATGCCGTTTTTAAATTTCTCGGACGATTTATTCTAATCTTATACTAAAAAAACATTATTTTTATGAAATATTGCGTTTTTCTTAAAAATCACACAAAAACTGCTGTAACTTTTTTATTTCTTCATAAAAACATTTCAATTTTGTTTAAATAATTTTGTTTTGATGAAATCTAAATAGAAATGCCGTTTTTAAATTTCTCGGACGATTTATTCTAATCTTATACTAAAAAAACATTATTTTTATGAAATATTGCGTTTTTCTTAAAAATCACACAAAAACTGCTGTAACTTTTTTATTTCTTCATAAAAACATTTCAATTTTGTTTAAATAATTTTGTTTTGATGAAATCTAAATAAAAATGCCGTTTTTAAATTTCTCGGACGATTTATTCTAAAGTTATACAAAAAAACATTATTTTTATGAAATATTGCGTTTTTCTTAAAAATCACACAAAAACTGCTGTAACTTTTTTATTTCTTCATAAAAACATTTCAATTTTGTTTAAATAATTTTGTTTTGATGAAATCTAAATAGAAATGCCGTTTTTAAATTTCTCGGACGATTTATTCTAAAGTTATACAAAAAAACATTATTTTTATGAAATATTGCGTTTTTCTTAAAAATCACACAAAAACTGCTGTAACTTTTTTATTTCTTCATAAAAACATTTCAATTTTGTTTAAATAATTTTGTTTTGATGAAATCTAAATAGAAATGCCGTTTTTAAATTTCTCGGACGATTTATTCTAATCTTATACTAAAAAAACATTATTTTTATGAAATATTGCGTTTTCTTAAAAATCACACAAAAACTGCTGTAACTTTTTTATTTCTTCATAAAAACATTTCAATTTTGTTTAAATAATTTTGTTTTGATGAAATCTAAATAGAAATGCCGTTTTTAAATTTCTCGGACGATTTATTCTAAAGTTATACAAAAAAACATTATTTTTATGAAATATTGCGTTTTTCTTAAAAATCACACAAAAACTGCTGTAACTTTTTTATTTCTTCATAAAAACATTTCAATTTTGTTTAAATAATTTTGTTTTGATGAAATCTAAATAAAAATGCCGTTTTTAAATTTCTCGGACGATTTATTCTAAAGTTATACAAAAAAACATTATTTTTATGAAATATTGCGTTTTTCTTAAAAATAACACAAAAACTGCTGTAACTTTTTTATTTCTTCATAAAAACATTTCAATTTTGTTTAAATAATTTTGTTTTGATGAAATCTAAATAGAAATGCCGTTTTTAAATTTCTCGGACGATTTATTCTAAAGTTATACAAAAAAAGGTTTTTCTTAAAAATCGCACAAAAACTGCTGTAACTTTTTTATTTCTTCATAAAAACATTTCAATTTTGTTTAAATAATTTTGTTTTGATGAAATCTAAATAGAAATGCCGTTTTTAAATTTCTCGGACGATTTATTCTAAAGTTATACAAAAAAACATTATTTTTATGAAATATTGCGTTTTTCTTAAAAATCACACAAAAACTGCTGTAACTTTTTTATTTCTTCATAAAAACATTTCAATTTTGTTTAAATAATTTTGTTTTGATGAAATCTAAATAGAAATGCCGTTTTTAAATTTCTCGGACGATTTATTCTAAAGTTATACAAAAAAAAACATTATTTTTATGAAATATTGCGTTTTTCTTAAAAATCACACAAAAACTGCTGTAACTTTTTTATTTCTTCATAAAAACATTTCAATTTTGTTTAAATAATTTTGTTTTGATGAAATCTAAATAGAAATGCCGTTTTTAAATTTCTCGGACGATTTATTCTAAAGTTATACAAAAAAAAACATTATTTTTATGAAATATTGCGTTTTTCTTAAAAATCCCACAAAAACTGCTGTAACTTTTTTATTTCTTCATAAAAACATTTCAATTTTGTTTAAATAATTTTGTTTTGATGAAATCTAAATAGAAATGCCGTTTTTAAATTTCTCGGACGATTTATTCTAATCTTATACTAAAAAAACATTATTTTTATGAAATATTGCGTTTTTCTTAAAAATAACACAAAAACTGCTGTAACTTTTTTATTTCTTCATAAAAACATTTCAATTTTGTTTAAATAATTTTGTTTTGATGAAATCTAAATAGAAATGCCGTTTTTAAATTTCTCGGACGATTTATTCTAAAGTTATACAAAAAAAAACATTATTTTTATGAAATATTGCGTTTTTCTTAAAAATCACACAAAAACTGCTGTAACTTTTTTATTTCTTCATAAAAACATTTCAATTTTGTTTAAATAATTTTGTTTTGATGAAATCTAAATAGAAATGCCGTTTTTAAATTTCTCGGACGATTTATTCTAAAGTTATACAAAAAAAGGTTTTTCTTAAAAATCGCACAAAAACTGCTGTAACTTTTTTATTTCTTCATAAAAACATTTCAATTTTGTTTAAATAATTTTGTTTTGATGAAATCTAAATAGAAATGCCGTTTTTAAATTTCTCGGACGATTTATTCTAATCTTATACTAAAAAAACATTATTTTTATGAAATATTGCGTTTTTCTTAAAAATCGCACAAAAACTGCTGTAACTTTTTTATTTCTTCATAAAAACATTTCAATTTTGTTTAAATAATTTTGTTTTGATGAAATCTAAATAGAAATGCCGTTTTTAAATTTCTCGGACGATTTATTCTAAAGTTATACAAAAAAACATTATTTTTATGAAATATTGCGTTTTTCTTAAAAATCACACAAAAACTGCTGTAACTTTTTTATTTCTTCATAAAAACATTTCAATTTTGTTTAAATAATTTTGTTTTGATGAAATCTAAATAGAAATGCCGTTTTTAAATTTCTCAGACGATTTATTCTAAAGTTATACAAAAAAAGGTTTTTCTTAAAAGTTGCACAAAAACTGCTGTAACTTTTTTATTTCTTCATAAAAACATTTCAATTTTGTTTAAATAATTTTGTTTTGATGAAATCTAAATAGAAATGCCGTTTTTAAATTTCTCGGACGATTTATTCTAAAGTTATACAAAAAAAGGTTTTTCTTAAAAATTGCACAAAAACTGCTGTAACTTTTTTATTTCTTCATAAAAACATTTCAATTTTGTTTAAATAATTTTGTTTTGATGAAATCTAAATAGAAATGCCGTTTTTAAATTTCTCGGACGATTTATTCTAAAGTTATACAAAAAAAGATTTTTCTTAAAAATCGCACAAAAACTGCTGTAACTTTTTTATTTATTCATAAAAACATTTCAATTTTGTTTAAATAATTTTGTTTTGATGAAATCTAAATAGAAATGCCGTTTTTAAA